>CM077285.1:77056704-77079204 GCA_039654925.1 Anguilla pacifica | reverse complement strand
CACAATGCACAGCCTGACATGTGGCGGTGCGTTGTGGGTAATGTAGTTCTTACCAAGATACAGGTACTCAAAATAGGTGGGTCCGACGAAGCTTCCCTGACAAGGAAATGTTGACATGGAAAAAAAAAAATCAAAATAAGGAGCCGCCCTGCAAAACCTACATACAGGCAGCCTTCCAGCAACATAAGCAGCTCCACATTGAGGCAAATTAGGAAGTAAATTTGTGTACTTATTTCATGCAATAAATAAATAAATAAATAAATAAATAAATAAATAAATAAAAAGTTTAGGAAACGTGCCCAACATTCCCAGTTGGTGAAACCCAGTTGGAAGCACTTACTGTGATAGTCCCTGGCTTTTAGGTTTTGACATACCGTGCATTAACTACGCTGGAAATTACGTTAGGTAACCACGGCAATTTACAGTTTGACGTAGCGAGAGTTTAAAAATAACCACCGTGAGGGCGGTGCGCTCGGCCGCCCCTCGATTCGGCCCGGAGGCCCCTTCTCCGCTCCAAAAACGAGCATAACTTTGTAAACAATTCGTATTTTCGGTTTCATAACACTTAAAAATAATGAATTCTCAGAGTGCTTCCCTGAAGCAGGGCCCTGTGCTGGGAGCGCGGTGTGAGGGGCGCAGGCCAGAGTAGCGAGTCTCAGAGGACCCGGCGGGAACGACAGGCCGCCATCATTTCCTGCTCAAATTTGTGTGAGTCAGAAAATTCACGGACTTCATTGTTTCAATGTGTTTGTGCCACTGCGGGACGATTAAAAGGAAAACATACACACACACACACACACACACACACGTGTGGTACAAGCCCAAGAAGCCGAACTAATGATGTCCCAGTGTTTATGAGTCTCCGCTTGGCTTCTGTGTGAAATAAAAACTGAGGAGAGAACTGGATCGGGCCTAAATGAGTAAATCATTTAAACAAGGACTGCAGTGGAGATCAGTAGCTGTGGGGGGGGGGGGGGGGGGGGAGAGCAGCTGTACTGTTCTCCATTAAATGCAAATTTATAAACTTAGTGAGCGCTTTCGCCCCGGAGGTGAGGCGGTCCAGCGGCAGCTTTAACCCGTTGTGTTGATGAGACCCAGCAAGTCACATGACTCGGGGGTCCGCTGCTGGCCTGGAAGCGTTGCGGAAACGTTGCCGACGCGTTCCGGAAACGCCTCTCCTCAGAGTTTGCCGCCGCGCGCGGAGAGGAGCAGAGATCTCTCCTGTATTCCACATGCAGAAGAAGTCACTGACCTGTTGTTAAGACTTGCTCTTAGAAAAATGCGCGAGTTCTCAAACGCTATGGCAACACCATCACTCTTAACTGCCGTGTGAATAAAGCCTGTAGGCTATACGTGAGGTCAGAGGCCTGAGCGTGCAGGATGGTGACATCACACCACAACAGCACAGTCCATCCCAACAGCACCGTCCATCCTAACAGCACAGTCCATCTAAACAGCACAGTCCATCCCAACAGCACCGTCCATCCTAACAGCACAGTCCATCTAAACAGCACAGTCCATCCCAACAGCACCGTCCATCCAAACAGCACAGTCCATCCCAACAGCACAGTCCATCCCAACAGCACCGTCCATCCAAACAGCACAGTCCATCCCAACAGCACAGCCCAACCAAACACCACACCCCTTCCCAACAGTACAGCCCAACCAAACACCACATCCCATCCCAACACCACACCCCATCCCAACACCACAGCCCGTCCCAACAGCACAGTCCAGCCAAACAGTACAGTCCATCCCAACCACACAGCCCAACCAAACACCATACCCCATTCCAACAGCACAGTCCATCCCAACAGCACACTTGATCCAAACAGCACACTCAATCCAAACAGCACAGCCCACAGCCCATCCCAGCAGCGGAGGGGAGGGGGGTGTACTGAAAAAAAGAGCCTTTAGGGGTAGCTGCCCGTGAGAGAGCACGATGCGCTTGGCTCGTCGTCGGGACAGGACACGGTTCGAGGGATTTCGGGATTGCTTCCCTGAATCCACCAACCCCCCCCCACGCCCCAACCCTGCTCACACTTCACAGGCTAACAGACCATGGGCAGCCACAATCAGCACTTTCTAATCCAGGTAGATTCCATGCAGACATTAGGAAGAATCCTTTCACACAGAGAGTAGTCAATGTGTGGAATAGTCTGCCAGGTCATGTAGTAGAGGCAGAAACTCTGGGGATTTTCAAGACCAGGCTTGATACAGTGTTAGATATCTATATCTATCTAGTCTGTAGGTAATGAGAGCACTAATTTAGTTAGGAAAATGGCAAGCATAGTTGAGCTGAATGGCCTGTTCTCATCATTATGTTATGTTATGTTAATCCATACAATTTCATTTCATTTCATATAGTTTATTTGGTAGGGACAATGCAAGTTAACATAGAACCACTTCAACTCGTTACAGACAAGTTGATGTAACTGATGTACCGCATACAGAGATTATAGCTATTGCTAGTTTCCAACTCCCGTTCCTAGTTAGGCTTTTAATAAGAGAAAAAGAAATACAAAAACATACAATTATAGAACATTCAGAGAGCCGGGCTCGGCTCGGTGGAAATGGCGCCCCCTGGGTTTTGGGACTTGAACTGCAGACCTGCAGAAGAGAAGTAAACTCCAGGGTCTGACTCTGTAATCACCGAAGATTCTGGGGAACTTTTTGAAATAGTCAGTCCGTTAACCCCTTAAAAAGTCACACAAAAACTCTCTCTACACCTCCTAATCATCCCTCACATCTGATTGGTCGCACAAACCCCATGCATTCCTTACATCTGATCTTATCGGGCTGCAGAATCTCCACACATTTTCAGTTGACCTACCTCCCGTGCATTCAACAATGGCAAATGTTAGCTAACATCAGGTAATTTTTTTCAAACAAACTGAAACTTTTCTCACATCAGTTGCTGAAGGGGATATTCGGTAACGGTGATCGACAGAAGGGGAGGTTCGGTCAGGTCCTCCCTGCTTCACACACGTGCGATTCACCATTTAAGGTGCAAAATGATAAATAAGTGATTAGAATGTAAGAACATTCTGAACTGAACATGCTAAAGCTGATGTCACCGTCACTACTGGTGACTGAAAGCAACAGTTTTAGAATACTGACTTAGAATTTAAAAAAGAAACATTCCAAAAACAAACCTACTCTTCAAAGGGGTAAATGAAGGTCAAAGGTACAAAAGCAGCCCCGGTCGACCTCAGGACAGGGGCAGGTCGGGCCGGACCCAGGAGTGGGTTAACTGCTGGTGCCTGTCCATCAGGAACATCTGTGATCTGTTGGCATGTGGTGCAGTGATTCGGCCCTGGCAGGGGGGACGGGAAAGCCCAGAGGCTGGAGGGGGTGGGGGTGGGGGGGGGGGGTTTGGTGAACGCTGGCGTCATTAAAAACCTCGGGCCCCCAGGGTGGGAGCCGATAGGCTGGCAGGCAGAACCCCCCCTGGGCAACCAGCCAATCTGCAGTCACCCACGGAGAGAGAGACAGAGAGAGAGGGAGGGAGAGAGAGACAGAGAGAGGGAGCGAGAGAGAGAGAGAGAGAGAGAGAGAGAGAGAGAGAGCAAGAGAGAGAGAAAAAGAACTAGCCAGAGTGAGAACAAGAGAGAAAGAGACTTGACTTTAAAAACCTCATTACTTTTATAATCCGTCCAAGCCATAACTTCTACAACGTTACCCACACTCGAAAACAAACAATCAGATCACAGCCAAGAAAAAAACTGAAGAAAAAAAAACTGCAAAAACGAACCATGAAGATGATAAACTGTAAACAGCAAGAAGCATTCCCAAATGGTAATGACCAATTTTCCTTCATCTATTGAGAATTTTTGCACACACCACTTATTTTCCAGATAATAAATCAGTAAATATATGAATTCTCCTTGAATTGACAGATGACAGAGGAAGAGAGAGAGGGGAGGAGACAGAGAGTGAGACAGAGTGAAGATGGAGGTAGAAGACCAGGCACAGCACCTAACTGGACCCTCTGACCCCTAAAAGCACAAGCAGAACCAAAAGCAGGCCTGTACAGAAATTCCAGTCCAGGATCAGATCATTTGGGCCAGAGGTTCTGCCCAGCACAGAACCATTCACACATCTTCAGCAGCAAACTCATTTAAGCACAACCCCATCGCCTCATCAACGGGTCGGACAGCTTTGCAACGGTCCCAGATCTCCCACCTGAAATCAGACCTGCTGGGATTCTAACCTGGTTTAAGACGGTTTTCAAAGCTGTGTCACTTCTAGCTCATCGTAGCTGGTCTGTGGCTGATCAAAGCTGGTCAAATGTGGTTAAGCTGGTGGTAAAACCAGTGGGCTAGCTGACCGTATAGGCTGGTCCGCTGGTGAAGAGCTGGTCGACCAGCTAAAAATGTCAAGCCAGAACACAGCTCAAACCAGCCTGACTTAGGCTAGTTTTAGATGGCTAGCTTAAGATGGAATCTCAGCAGGGCAGATTAAAGCCTCTTTACAGAAATGTGTGCGTGCGTTCAGCTTGTGAGTTTATGAATAAATAAATGTAACGGGTCTGAGGGGGTCACAGGGGGGTATGGGGGGGTCACAGGGGGGTATGAGGGGGTCACAGGGGGGTATGAGGGGGGTCACAGGGGGGTATGGGGGGGTCACAGGGGGGTATGAGGGGAGTCACAGGGGGGTATGAGTGGGGTCACAGGGGGGTATGGGGGGGTTACAGGGGGGTAGGAGTGGGGTCACAGGGGGGTATGGGGGGTTACAGGGGGGTAGGAGGGGGGTCACAGGGGGGTATGAGGCGGGTCACAGAATGAGTCCGCAGTCCACCAGGCCATGCTAGCATGCGTATAAGAGAAAGGTGCTAAATGTCAGGTCCTGATATTAAGAGGTTTAAGAACCAGTGTGGTAACGGCAACACAACTCCTTTATTTACTATCCTAATATAATCTGGACCAATGAGGAGGCATGTGGGCGTGTCCCACAGTGCTGCTGAAGACCAGCAGCTCTCTGTGTGATCCGGGAGCTGCTCGCTGCCCTCCACTGCATCGCTGGACTCCGGGCTAATCTCATTAAACCTTCCCCCTACCGAGAGCACTCAAATCCCTAAAACTACTGGAGCTACACAACTACTACAGCTGCTACGCAACACCTACTGCTGCTACACAACTACTGCAGCTACACAACACCTACTGCTGCTACACAACTACTACAGCTGCTACACAACACCTACTGCTGCTACACAACAACTACTGCAGCTACATACTTACTGCAGCTACACAACACCTACTGCAGCTACACAACTACTGCTGCTACACAACACCTACTGCTGCTACACAACTACTACAGCTACACAACACCTACTGCTGCTACACAACACTTACTGCAGCTACACAACAACTACTGGAGCTGCACAACACCTACTGCAGCTACACAACTACTGGAGCTGCACAGCAATGACCAGTACAGAGAGGAGTTACACAGAGAGGACCTACACAGAGAGGACCTACACAGAGAGGAGCTACACAGAGAGGAGCTACACAGAGAGGAGTTACACAGAGAGGAGCTACACAGAGAGGAGCTACACAGAGAGGAGCTACACAGAGAGGAGCTACACAGAGAGGCAGCTCAGTACAGAGAGGAGCTACACAGAGAGGAGCTACACAGAGAGGAGTTACACAGAGAGGAGCTACACAGAGAGGCAGCTCAGTACAGAGAGGAGCCACACAGAGAGGAGTTACACAGAGAGGAGTTACACAGAGAGGAGCTACACAGAGAGGAGTTACACAGAGAGGCAGCTCAGTACAGAGAGGAGTTACACAGAGAGGAGCTACACAGAGAGGAGCTACACAGAGAGGAGTTACACAGAGAGGAGCTACACAGAGAGGAGCTACACAGAGAGGCAGCTCAGTACAGAGAGGAGCTACACAGAGAGGAGCTACACAGAGAGGAGTTACACAGAGAGGAGCTACACAGAGAGGAGTTACACAGAGAGGAGCTACACAGAGAGGAGTTACACAGAGATGAGTTACACAGAGAGGAGTTACACAGAGAGGAGCTACACAGAGAGGCAGCTCAGTACAGAGAGGAGCTACACAGAGAGGAGTTACACAGAGAGGAGTTACACAGAGAGGAGCTACACAGAGAGGAGTTACACAGAGAGGAGCTACACAGAGAGGAGTTACACAGAGAGGAGCTACACAGAGAGGAGCTACACAGAGAGGAGCTCAGTACAGAGAGGAGCTACACAGAGAGGAGTCACACAGAGAAGAGTTACACAGAGAGGAGCTACACAGAGAGGAGCTACACAGAGAGGAGCTACACAGAGAGGCAGCTCAGTACAGAGAGGAGCTACACAGAGAGGAGCTACACAGAGAGGAGTTACACAGAGAGGAGCTACACAGAGAGGAGCTACACAGAGAGGAGCTACACAGAGAGGCAGCTCAGTACAGAGAGGAGCTACACAGAGAGGAGTTACACAGAGAGGAGTTACACAGAGAGGAGCTACACAGAGAGGAGTTACACAGAGAGGAGCTACACAGAGAGGAGCTACACAGAGAGGAGTTACACAGAGAGGAGCTACACAGAGAGGAGCTACACAGAGAGGAGCTACACAGAGAGGCAGCTCAGTACAGAGAGGAGCTACACAGAGAGGAGCTACACAGAGAGGAGTTACACAGAGAGGAGCTACACAGAGAGGCAGCTCAGTACAGAGAGGAGCTACACAGAGAGGAGCTACACAGAGAGGAGTTACACAGAGAGGAGCTACACAGAGAGGAGTCACACAGAGAGGAGTTACACAGAGAGGCAGCTCAGTACAGAGAGGAGCTACACAGAGAGGAGCTACACAGAGAGGAGTTACACAGAGAGGAGCTACACAGAGAGGAGCTACACAGAGAGGAGTCACACAGAGAGGAGTTACACAGAGAGGAGCTACACAGAGAGGAGTTACACAGAGAGGAGTTACACAGAGAGGCAGCTCAGTACAGAGAGGAGCTACACAGAGAGGAGCTACACAGAGAGGAGTTACACAGAGAGGAGCTACACAGAGAGGAGCTACACAGAGAGGCAGCTCAGTACAGAGAGGAGCTACACAGAGAGGAGAGGAGCTACACAGAGAGGAGCTACACAGAGAGGAGTTACACAGAGAGGAGCTACACAGAGAGGAGTCACACAGAGAGGAGCTACACAGAGAGGAGTTACACAGAGAGGCAGTTCAGTACAGAGAGGAGCTACACAGAGAGGAGTTACACAGAGAGGAGCTACACAGAGAGGAGTTACACAGAGAGGAGCTACACAGAGAGGAGTTACACAGAGAGGAGCTACACAGAGAGGAGCTACACAGAGAGGCAGCTCAGTACAGAGAGGAGTTACACAGAGAGGAGCTACACAGAGAGGAGCTACAGAGAGAGGAGAGGAGCTACACAGAGAGGAGCTACACAGAGAGGCAGCTCAGTACAGAGAGGAGCTACACAGAGATGAGCTACACAGAGAGGAGTCACACAGAGAGGAGCTACACAGAGAGGAGTTACACAGAGAGGAGCTACACAGAGAGGAGCTGCACAGAGAGGAGCTACACAGAGAGGAGCTACACAGAGAGGAGCTACACAGAGAGGAGAGGAGCTACACAGAGAGGAGCTACACAGAGAGGAGCTACACAGAGAGGAGAGGAGCTACACAGAGAGGAGCTACACAGAGAGGAGTTACACAGAGAGGAGCTACACAGAGAGGAGCTACACAGAGAGGAGCTACACAGAGAGGAGTCACACAGAGAGGAGCTACACAGAGAGGAGAGGAGCTACACAGAGAGGAGCTACACAGAGAGGAGTTACACAGAGAGGAGCTACACAGAGAGGAGCTACACAGAGAGGAGAGGAGCTACACAGAGAGGAGCTACACAGAGAGGAGTTACACAGAGAGGAGCTACACAGAGAGGAGCTACACAGAGAGGAGCTACACAGAGAGGAGTCACACAGAGAGGAGCTACACAGAGAGGAGTTACACAGAGAGGAGTTACACAGAGAGGAGCTACACAGAGAGGAGCTACACAGAGAGGAGTCACACAGAGATGAGCTACACAGAGAGGAGCTACACAGAGAGGAGTCACACAGAGAGGAGCTACACAGAGAGGAGTTACACAGAGAGGAGCTACACAGAGAGGAGCTGCACAGAGAGGAGCTACACAGAGAGGAGTTACACAGAGAGGCAGCTCAGTACAGAGAGGAGCTACACAGAGAGGAGCTGCACAGAGAGGCAGCTCAGTACAGAGAGGAGTTACACAGAGAGGAGTTACACAGAGATGAGCTACACAGAGAGGAGTTACACAGAGAGGAGCTACACAGAGAGGCAGCTCAGTACAGAGAGGAGTTACACAGAGAGGAGTTACACAGAGAGGAGCTACACAGAGAGGAGCTACACAGAGAGGCAGCTCAGTACAGAGAGGAGCTACACAGAGAGGAGCTACACAGAGAGGAGTTACACAGAGAGGAGCTACACAGAGAGGAGTTACACAGAGAGGAGTTACACAGAGAGGAGCTACACAGAGAGGCAGCTCAGTACAGAGAGGAGCTACACAGAGAGGAGTTACACAGAGAGGAGCTACACAGAGAGGAGCTACACAGAGAGGCAGCTCAGTACAGAGAGGAGCTACACAGAGAGGAGTTACACAGAGAGGAGCTACACAGAGAGGAGCTACACAGAGAGGAGTTACACAGAGAGGCAGCTCAGTACAGAGAGGAGCTACACAGAGAGGAGCTGCACAGAGAGGCAGCTCAGTACAGAGAGGAGTTACACAGAGAGGAGTTACACAGAGAGGAGCTACACAGAGAGGAGTTACACAGAGAGGAGCTACACAGAGAGGCAGCTCAGTACAGAGAGGAGTTACACAGAGAGGAGCTACACAGAGAGGAGCTACACAGAGAGGAGTTACACAGAGAGGAGCTACACAGAGAGGAGTTACACAGAGAGGAGCTACACAGAGAGGCAGCTCAGTACAGAGAGGAGCTACACAGAGAGGAGTTACACAGAGAGGAGCTACACAGAGAGGAGTTACACAGAGAGGATTTACACAGAGAGGCAGCTCAGTACAGAGAGGAGTTACACAGAGAGGAGTTACACAGAGAGGAGCTACACAGAGAGGAGCTACACAGAGAGGATTTACACAGAGAGGCAGCTCAGTACAGAGAGGAGTTACACAGAGAGGAGTTACACAGAGAGGAGCTACACAGAGATGAGTTACACAGAGAGGAGTTACACAGAGAGGAGCTACACAGAGAGGAGTTACACAGAGAGGAGCTACACAGAGAGGAGCTACACAGAGAGGCAGCAGGGTTCAGTGATGCGTGTCAGACTTCGCACCCGGGCCAGCTCTGCGAACGCCAGCAGGCCAAAAAGAGTTATTAATGTGACTGTTATTGAAAGTGAGAGAGGATGGCGATGCTGGGAAAGCACTCAGACGGGCTCTGTGCTTCCCGAATCCAGAGCTCCAGCACTGGCCGTCCCGGGACGGCGTTTCATTTCCTCTACAACGCAAACCCCAAAAACAAAGACCCACCAGGACGGCGGAGTGGTCTGCGGCTAAACTAAACCTGTTCTGACCAGCAGCGGTTCATGTCCCACCCAATCAGGCAACGCTGCTTCTGAGACTTAACACTTCTGAAAATGGAGCTTAACACATGTTTAGATGAGGCAGTTAAATGTTTTGTAAAACGTGCCAGATAAACTGAAGCAACTGAAGCTACTCGAGTGCTTCATGGAAAACTTTCCTTCCTTTGTGGAACTGTCAGCTTTCAGCGGGAATGGTCTGTTCATAATAATAAGAACAAAAACAAAAACAGGAAGAAGAAGAAATTGTAAATAAATTGATCAGTGCGGCCTGCCCAGTAACTAGAGCGGTGTTCAGTAGGAATTGTGTTAAAGGCTAGAAAAAGAGCACAATGTCCAGCAGGTTATTTTCCCATGTGAAGATCACGACCCATGTGGACCAACCTCAAACCCTCAGAAGTCCCAAGGTCCCATGACCACAGTGTTAGCGCCATCGTATAAATTTAGGGCGCAACTCCCTGAGGCTAATGCTAAGGCCTTTCCTGAGGCGTACGTTGTTAAGGTGTAATGCTATTCAGTAATATTACTAATTATGCCAGTTATTTTGCAAATCGATTATACTTGTGGCCCACAATAATCATACAACAACGCAAATTTGGTTAGTTTTTCACCGAAGCACTATACATGGGACAAGGTGCATCCTGTTTCGGGCAAACCATTTTTTGGCTGAAATATGGTATGTCCTGACTAATCCATAAAGATTGGCTCCTGTATCTCTAGAACCTTCCTGTCGTCTCGCCTGCCCTGTCCTGAAGCGTCCTGCATGGTAGATCTCCAGGGATAGGCTTGGTTACCATGGTTACCACTGCCATAGGTGGTGTTACTGCTGGTTGTAACTTTGAGCCGTGAGTTAGGGCTTTAATCGCATAAATACCCTGTGCCATGATTGGTCTGTGCGCTTGTCAATCTTCTACAGCATATAATGCAATTAGAGGGCGGGGCTTGGTGCAGGAGAAGCCAAACTGTACGCTGTACGAAATGGCAGTTGGTTCCCCGAGTAGCACACACCATGATAGCGGTGTGTCTGTTAGCATTCTATTAGCATTCCATCAGCATTCTATTAGCATTCTATTCTATGAGAATGAATAAATGCAACTTTCTAACGCAAGATTTCAAATCTTGTGCATGGCGGAAGATTTGCAAGCAAGTAAAACTGAGTGCATTTAGTGATCCAAGGAGTGATAGTGGAAAATATTTGTAAAGGCTTGTAATGGAAAAAGTTAATGGGCAGCAAAATGGGGGTGTGTGGGGGGGGGGGGTCCATGCCATTTTAATTAATAAATCCACTTTGAGAAACCCCCAAGATCTATCTTTATAAAGATTCGAATGGTCTGAGCTTGTTAAACTGGTGGCGGTTGTTGCACTCCCTTCAGCAAGATATCAAATTTGCCGTAACCCATAAGACGGTTATCCAAAGAAAACACTGACGCGGATAATTAGAAACAAAGTAATATCGATAATGAGATGGTCTCTTGAACCTTTTACACTGCCAGATTTATCCAACACAAGCCAACGTGAATACGCCATACTCCCCTAGAAAGAGCACTCATACTGCCCGAACTCCAGAAACCTGAAAGCTTATATTCCTTATATACCGTTCATAACTAAATAATAAAAGTGTATAATATATAACAAGTGTATATTAAAATGCCCTGCAGAAACTGCTACCGGTAGAGAGCAAACAGCAATAAAATACCTCAAAGATGGAGAAAACAAAATTAAACTGACGGGCAATCTCAAAGACTGCGAAGCACACTTTGTGGAACTCAATTACCAGAAAACAAAGTTTTGGGCAAAAGTACAGGTATGTGCGTCTCCATGGAGACCTGCAGACTCCAGGTACACACGGGGGAAACAGCCGCCCTCATCAGCAGGTAACCGTGCGACAGCGGACACAAGCGGAGCGTTTGTCCCGACTGTCACCGGCGCTACACTGGCAGAGGTTCAGGTGCAACAATTCCTCCGATTCCTTACAAAACACATCCCTTAAAGAGACTGGATTTCTCTTTCCCTGTTCTCAGAACGCAAAAGCTGCGTTTTAACTCGCGTAACTTTGGAGAGCAGATGTGAAGGCTCAGGGGGACCGAATTACCGAAGGAGACTTTGTGCGATTCAAATCTGAAAAACAGACAGCGGGGAGAGCTGAAATTTGACCAGTAACACTCCTAAAATAAAACAGATAACATCGCAGGGGGGAAATCTAATGACGGAGGCGATGTTTGTTATATTTCAAACCAATGCTTACGGTTTAAACCAAAACCCGACTAATGAACAACAGAACCTAATAAAGTATACAACATGGAGAATTTGTGCATGGGAATGTTTCAGCTATTAAATGAAGTGTGGATTTTGTTTTATATTTTCTCTATGAAAACAGAGCTCATTTTTTGTGCTATAACATCGTAGCACTCTGAAACATTAGCCTTATGATTGATCTCCCTTTCTTACTATTAAACAGCTTTTTCATATTACAAAAGCAGATGTTTTGCCCGTTTTCAATAATGTAATGTAATTAATTAATACCTTATATTCAATAATATAATTAATTAACGTGGCTGTAGAATTGTCTCTGGGGCGAAATATGGCAGTAGAATCGTCTCTGGGGTAAAAGGTGGTAGTAGAAGCGTCTCTGGGGTAAACATGGCTGTGTATGTATGTAGTTTTGTCTGTGAGCACGGAGCAGGGAGGATGAGGAGCTCACAGACTGAAAGAGCTTTACAGCAGGCATCTGCACTTTACTGATGGGGAACATTTCACACTGGGGTAGGAATCCTCTTTCACAGGTCTGATCTCTCTCTCTCTCTCTCTCTCTCTCTCTCTCTCTCTCTCTCTCACACACACACACACACACACATAAATACACACACACACTCCCTCTCACACTCACTCTCACTAACACACACACGCACGCACACACACTCTCTCTCTCTCTCTGAAGAGCAGTGCTCCATAAGGTACATACTGCCAGAGCCAAAGCAGCCCTGCGTACAACCTGCCCCAGTCTCCCCTACGAACATGGAGTAATACCCCAAACAGGCTCGGCCTAGCCTCTCTCTCTCTCTCTCTCTTCCACTCTCTCATCCCTCTCTCCACCCTTCCCTCACTCGGTTTCACTCACTTTGCTTTATTTGCAGAACACACATACATCCGCAAGGCCAAAGCATTGCACACACAACAGGGAATGACCACACAACTGAAGAAAACAAATAAAACAGTTATCGAATAACAATAAAAATAGAAAAACAAAAGAGAAATAAATGATAAATGTCAAGAACTAGTATAACTAGTGAAATAACCAAATAAAATCTTGACGACCTCCATAAATCTACAGCCATACAAACTGCACTTACTGACCACATCCGCCCTCCCCTCCCCTCCCCTCATATATTACACATATATAATATAAGAGAAGAGGGGTATATTTCATATGTTTCTTGTATGCATTAGTACGCTGTGATTTGGCTTCCTTTGTAAATAATCTCCACACGTGCATTTTCTGTGGCGAGATCAGATCAAAAAGCCGCTGAAGCAAAACGATTACAGCGAGAAAAAATGTTACTCGAGCCAGCGAACACGCAATTCATTTTTTTATTTTTATTTTTTTATTGAAGTCCAGGCCAGGTGATCTCTGTAGGTACTGACAGAGGGCTCGGCTCCTTTGATCTTCAAAGAGAGAGATGGGCTAGAATTACAGGAGCAATAACAAGGTAATAATGCCAATCTAGCTCTATTACTCTGTGAGGCTCCTATCCATCCAGGTCGTTTCTGGGCTGTTATTCGTAGAGCGTCGCTGCCACCTGGTGGATGCCAGTAGAACTGCAACCATCTGGCTCACAAAAGCGTTGGCCTTCAGGAGACATTGTCCTAAGTTCCAATGAATCACCACTAGGTGGTGCCAAAACCTTCAGAAGCCCATGGCCGGATTTCAAAACTTTCTCACTTTCACACTGCAGAGCCATTAACCCCAGGGCTCTTTCCTAGCACACTTCCTATTACTCCAAACTGGTTTTTTTTGCTTGATTATGACTCTGGTAGTCAGGGGATTTTGCCATCGTGCAAACAGCCAAGAAAACCCGGCAGGAGATTTCAGCCTCTGGAATCCCACCTACAAAGCTCACGGAGTCGTTTCTGCTTCGAGCTGCTAGGCGGCACGTTCACTAAGGGACCACGCTGTGGCACATGGCTGAGCCTCACGGCCTCAGATCGAATGCAGACCAACGAGCCGGGAGCTCCACAGGGCGACCTGCTGATCGAGTCCCCCAGGGTATCGGACTGTTCAGCTGGCTATGGGGCCACCTTCACTGCCGTCTAGCGCCCCCTGCTGGTCGATCAGGCACCCGTGGACCACATATGACAGGCCTTGGGTGGCAGTGGGATATACTGTAATGGTTAGGGAACTGGGGGTTGTAACTCAGAGGTTGCAGGTTCGATTCCCATGTAGGACATGTTGTACCCTTGAGCAAGGTGCTTAACCTATATCCAGTGGCATAAATGGAAGCTAAAATAATAATAAAAAATGCTAAAGTTGTGTAAGTCGCTCTGGATGAGAGCATCTGTCAGCTAAATGCCTGTAATGTAATGTGAGGTCTTCCTCCGACTCCACCCTGTGAGCTTAGCTGTAGTAAGAAGCGGCTGGGTTTCGCAGGAGAACCGTAGGCATCTACGTCCACCTGAATCAGCAAGTAGGGCTCGCACATGAGCACAGCTCTGGTCACAGATAGCTGGTCGTTCCAAATTGGGATGGGAACCAGACATGCTCAGACCCATGTACACTGAGCATTTAACAAACTGCTTTTACTTAAATAAATACATTTTAAAATGGCACAGTATAGACAGAGCAGACGGTAAATAAATGACACCCATTTCAAATGCCATTACAGAGAAAGCGGAAGATAGTGTAGAATAATGGTGGTCTGTACATAGAAATGTAATCTCTGCAAGAGCGTCAGCTAAATGCCAAGATGTAATGTAATAAACTGGAAGAAAAAAGCCTCTTGTTGAAAAATGTCACTGAAATACCCCATATCTATTTACATAGACAGCATAGACCTCTAGTGGCCAATCTGAGAACAACACAATAAAAACTTCCAGGCAATGCAACCTAGCTTTACCACAGGGGGGCAGCAGAGACCAAAAGAAAAGCAAGGTCTTTCAGCAGAGTAGAATATAGCACTGATCTCTCTCTCTCCCTCTCTCCCTCTCTCCCTCCCTCTCTCTCTCTCTCTCTCTCTCTCTCTCCCTCCCTCCCTCCCTCTCTCCCTCTCTCTCTCCCTAAGCTCTCAGCTCTAGTGTTCAGACAGTCAGGTCTTGGCAGAAACAGGACATGCCGTATTGACACAACCAGCTGAGCTTCTCAGGTCCTAACCTCTCACTGCTGGCCTCCATCACCCCTGCGCCCCCCCAACCCCCTACCCCCCCAACCCCCGTACGGTTGAGCTCCACTGGGAGCTGTGCTAAGGCCTTGGTGTTTGCACAGGTGTCTGTTCCGCAGCAGGACTTCAAGCTCTGCACCTCAGGCCCTGGAGGGAGAGCCCTTTCAGCAGGGGGGGGGGGGGGGGGGCATGGGGCACAGGTGGGGGGGTGGGGGGGGGGCTAAGCTAACAACACAGCTCCACGCAGCCCTAATACAGCACATTCACACAACGCAGGTTTGTCTCCCCACTGCTAAGTCACAGGTGCAGCCATAAATTCATGCCTGGACCTGTTCTTCCCACTATGCTCCCCCACCCCCCTCCTCCACTCTCGAACCCAGTGCCAGAACTCCCTCATTCAGCCTTACAAAGGAGACCTTGGGCTGACTGCCTAGACAATAAAAAGTTTCTTTTCTTTTTTTAAAATAAAGGTTTAGAGTAAAACAAGCGCGAATCCGCAATCGCTGCGACCGCACGTGCGCATGCATCCATGTGTGCACGCATCCACGCACACACCCTCACACAAACACGTGACCTCTGCTTTGGCTCATGACCAACCTTTCCACAAAATTTTGTGCAAATATGTGAATCCATTCGGGAGTTCTGCGCCTATATATATACAGCTGGTCTCATTGGCTAGCAGGACACCCCTGGTTCTTCCCATTGGCTGTTTGCCTGACATATTTCACGCGCTTCCACAGTGTGCAGGACCCGGCCTGGTCAGGGTTAGCGATTGGGTTCATATCAACAGACCAGCAGGAGGAAACCAGGACAAAACACAGCCTTAGTGACTATTAAACTGTAAAAAATGAATAAATCCACTGCAATAATGGCAGGGATGCTTAAGGTCCTGAATCACAAAACTCCACCACGCATGTGAACCATGACCAGTGAAGTCAGTCAGAGGGTTAAACCCCACCCACTTTTTAGCCACAGAGACAAAGTATCTCCTTCACCACATCACCACGGCGATAGAGTATCTCCTTCACCACATCACCACGGCGATAGAGTATCTCCTTCACCACATCACCACGGCGATAAGAGTATACCCTTCATCACTTCACCACTGAGAACATGTGGCAGCAGTAATTGGGTAGCAGTGTTCAGGGCAGTGGTCTCAAACTCGTTGCCATGGAGGGCCGTGTGTATGCAGGTTTTCATTCCAACCAATTAATGCTGCCTTAATTGAGTCCAATTACTCATTCAGCCATACGCATTTAACTGCATTGAAGCACAGAATATAAGCAAGTTTTTATTTAGACAGAGCGGGTCACCATAGACGCCGGGTCACCATTATGTGTAAACCTGCATCCCTAATTCAGCAAATTATTGAACTAATTATATAATCAAGATCTGAGGCTGGAATAAAAACCAGCATACACACGGCCCTCCATGGCACTGAGTGTGAGACCACTGGTTTGGTAGCAGTAGGGGTAGCAGTGTTTGGGATGTGTGTGTGTGCGCGTGTGTTTGTGGAGTAGCAGTGTTTGGGTGTGTGTGTGTGTGTGTGTGTGTGTAGCAGTGTTTCGGATGTGTGTGTGTGTGTGTGTGTGTGTGTGTGTGTGTGTTGAAGTCCTCCCATGACCTCAGAAGTCTGGAAGCCGCTGATCTGCACAGTACAGGTGTGTTTGGGGAACTGGCTCACCTGCCCGCCACTCCCACTCCGAGTCTCCCCAACGAGGAACAGAGCCAGCCTAGTGAGGGCTACAAGCCCACCTTACACACACACACACACGCACGCACGCACGCACGCACGCACGCACGCACGCACACACACACACACACACACACACACACACGCAGGCACACACACACACGCACATGCACACCTCCACCCCCTTTCACACTCATACACTGTCCTCGCTCACACACACGCAGACGCACACACGCACAGGCACACACACAGACGCACACACACACGCAGAAGCACACACGCACACACACACACCTCCACCCCCTATCACACACATACACACTGTCCTCGTTCACACACAAACCTGCTCTGTTTCGTACTCTCCTCCTCTCTCTCACACATACATTCACACCCTCACTTTCTCACACACACACACACACACTCTCCTTTCTCATACACACACTTGCTGACACTTTTTCGAACAACCCAAGCCGAAAATCCCCACGTGCACCAGCGGTGCTCCAAGAGCAGGATATCCTGTATTGCGCATGGCACCATGACAACGAACCGCACCAGGTCGTTTAGTCACACCTGAGCAGAGCCATTATGGGCGGTCACGAGCACCGCTGGATGTTAATGGAGCTCACGCGCTCTCGCTTCCAAGCCAGTGAGATCAAATCTCGGTAAACACGCAGAAACTTTGAACAGGCAGTTCGAAGCCAAACACGCCAGTCTCACAACTTCAACTGAATTGCATAATTAACCCAATTGCTCAGTGATGACAAACCACTGAACCAATGAAAATCCTCTTTAAACGCGATGCGCTCGGTTTCGCGTGCCGTGCGCACTGCGTTTGAGGAAACGGATCTGTTGAATGCACATGACGTGTTACACCTGCACCTTCACCTGACCGAGAGTAAGTGCACAGCCCCCTGTACGAACGCGGAGGTACTGCATGTATGTTGCGCTTATTGTGCGCCTAACGCCGTCCCTCTGTTGCTCTCGATAAATGCAATCTATCACACAATCATCATACAATAAATGCATGTACTGACCAAACAATGTACTTTTACTAAGATTATAAGCTTGCATACATTCGCATTACATTTTGTGTGGAGTTCCATGCATACCGACTCGCGAAATGTAATACCTTACGAAGCTGCAACCAAACATACGAATATCTTTCAATGCAAAATAGACTCTTCCTAGAGCTGCCCCTGAAGCTAAGCTTCAGCACATCTGTTCGACGTCTGCTCCGCAAAACTGACACCCTTGGTTGGCGCTGTTTCACGGACTTAAAAGCAACGGAAGAGAAACTGAACTAAGAAAGTCCAGAGCGCGCCCGAACTCGACTGAAGTGAAACCGAAGAGCCGCCAACACGACCGACACAAACCCCTCTCCACCTGCAGCGAAAGCCGACAAAGCAACATCTGGCACGGCGTCACGTGGTCGCGTTCTGTACTGCCCTGCTTCGCACGAAGGCATTACGTTAACTGATGCATTCATTCACAAACTCAAAAAAATATAAAGTCTATAATAAAGACTATAGTTTTGCGTACTTGCCAGTTTTTTAGTCGGGAAGCAGGTCAACGCATTAGGAGCAACATCAAGCCTATTTTACCTGTAAGGCGGCGTTGGCATTGTCCGTTGAATCCACGTCGATTGATGTATTATCCCGATGTTATTCCAGTTTCCAGATCCCAAAGGGTTTTCTGTTGTAATGTGATGTGCCGTTTATATTCCACAAGATTCTATTCGAGGCGCCCTGGCCGTCTACAGCAGACACAGGGACAGAAGCCACATCGTGTGCCGACTTTGGGACCACAACACTACGATTAGTTTATAACTGACAGTGTTCCCTGTGAACAAGGAGCGATTCACGCGCTGGACGGGGTCTTCCAAAAGCCACATTCCCATGTCACAAACTATCGGACCTCCAGAATCCCAGCGGGGGATTATTTTAGCTCCCATTTAGAACAGCCGCTGTAAAACTGCCGGCTTCATCCCTCAGGCAACAAGCTGAATACGCACAAAGGCGGTTAAAACAAACCCAAATTGCTTGTTGTGTACAACTGCAATGCAATCTATGCAATTCCGAAACGAGTATAATCCAAGCACTGTATCAGAGACCATGGTAAATCCGTTCCAAAAAAAGTTTCACTGCTCAGGTACAACACCCATTAGTGAAATACTATCCAAAAGGTGACAGAAGAGGAGACGCATCCAACTTCAACAATATCCACTGCAGGCAGCGTAAGAAAGATCAGAACGCAGATCACATCTAAGATGTGTTCCAAACGAAGGGCATCAAATTCCCATTTTCCCCGGCCGTGCCTCCGGCGCAGCTGTAGTTGCGATGAGAGCGGAGCCGCTGAGTCGCTTCTCACGCCTTTCAGCGGCTCGTGAAACAGCGCGCGCAAGGGGAAGCCTGACTCACGAATGAACCATTCCAACAGATTACAGCAGAGAGGCACACGAGGCTCACCTGATGCGTCGATGCAAAGCACGGCGGGAAATGTAGTTTCGCATATATAAATAGCAACCCATCGCAAAATAATTCAAGCCTTTCAGCAAGCTGAGTTAGTGATTGCATATGTCTATACTACCTCTCAAAACTTTAAATGTGGTTGTATATTACGACCACTACTGCAATTTATAGAAGCATTCAAAATATAATAACAGCATACTAGCCTAAATCAGTTATGAGTTATAACTTAATGTAAAAACGTGTGTGGTACTGATAGCAATAATGATGATGATAAGCCAAATAAGAAAACTTAATATACTTATAATATAACAGGGTCTATATACCCTGGCCAGTATTAGATTAAAAAGTGAGCCATTATCCTGCAAGAAAAACGTGTGTGTGTGTGTGTGTGCGCGCGTGTGCCTGTGTGCGAGTGCACACATGCTTGCATATGTGTTCGTCTGTTTGTGCATGTGTGTGCGTGCGTGTGTGAGTGGACACGTGCCTGTGTGTGTGTGTGTATGGGTGCATGTGTTTGTGAGTGCACACGTGCCTGTGTGTGTGTGTATGCATGCGTGTGTGTTTGTGAGTGCGTGTGTGTGTATGCATGCATGTGTGTGAGTGCACACGTGCCTGTGTGTGTGTGTGTGTGTGTGAGTGGACACGTGCCTGTGTGTGTATATGTGCGTGTGTGTGTGTGTATATGTGTGTGTGGGTGTGTGTGCACACGTGCCTGTGTGTGTGAGTGTGTGTATATGCGTGCGTGTGTGTGTATATGTGTGTGTGTGAGTGCACACGTGCCTGTGTGTGTATGCATGCATGTGTGTGAGTGCAAACGTGCCTCTGTGTGTGTGTGTGTGTGTGAGTGCACACGTGCCTGTGTGTGTGTGTGTGTGTATATGCGTGCGTGTGTGTGTGTGTGTGTATATGCATGCGTGTGTGTGTGTGTGTATATGCATGCGTGTGCGTGTGTGTGTGTGTGTATACATGCATGTTTATGAGTGCACACGTGCCTGTGTGTGTGTGTATATGCGCGTGTGTGTGTGTGCACACGTGCCTGTGTGTGTGTGTGTGAGTGCACACGTGCCTGTGTGTGTGTGTGTGTATATGTGTGTGTGTGAGTGCACACGTGCCTGTGTGTGTGTGTGTGTATATGTGTGTGTGTGTGTGTGTGTGAGTGCACACGTGCCTGTGTGTGTGTGTGTGTATATGTGTGTGTGTGAGTGCACACGTGCCTGTGTGTGTGTGTGTGTGTGTGTGTGTGTGTGTGTGTGTGAGTGCACACGTGCCTGTGTGTGTGTGTGTGTGTGTGTATATGCGTGCGTGTGTGTAACACGATGTAAGACTTCCCTACAGCGCTGAGCTGTCCCTCGGTGGCTGAACCTCCCTGAGAGCATAAATCTGCTCTGGTGGAACAGGGCTGTCGGAGCCCCAGCCCACCTGCTTGTGAACGCACTGCTCGTTTCTGTGACCTCACCCCTCAGCCCTCTCAGGGCTCTTCTTATAAAATTCATTTTGGGAAACGTTCAAGTTCCCAGCATGCGAAAACGAGACGGGGGGAATACTAGGAATGGAGTCACGCGAGGAGCGGGGCATTGCGCTCCCCCCCCCCCCCCCCAAAAAAAAAAATAAAAATCTGACCCAGACGCCTGCCCGGGACTTTTTTGTTCACAAATTATCGGTTAAACTTTTGAGGAATTCGGTAAAATGAGTTCCATGAGGATTGAATTAGTAAACCGATCTTTGGTCATATGAGAAGCATTATAGACCGAGTTGTTATATGGAATGAGTTCAAATCTTTGATTAAATGTTTTGTATTGCTTCTATTAGTTCTGACACAAATCTTTGCCACACCGATACAGTCCAGTGTTTCTCCAACTGTAACAGAGTACATACTGAATCGAATAGGGACCATATGTACACTATAACAGTTTACTTAAAACTGACTATTTTACTGCATAAAATTTTAAGTTCAATGTTCTTAACTAGTTATTCAAAGGGTCGGAACAGAGGTCAGAAACCATTTATGAGGGAGCAGGATTTTCTGATTTCAGTTCCGCAGACGTTGCTTTTTAAAACACATGGTGACTAACTGCATTATGAAATATTAAAAATGTCTGCTGCTAGCATTCATTGCGACACACATCACTTTGGCTCAGAATGTATTGTTGGTCAATGAAATTATATTCAGTGCATTTCATCAAACAGTAGCATCAGTATCCAATGCAAACCACTTTGGCAATGGCGGGGGTGTCAATCTACAGTCCTGGAGGGCTGCAGTGTGTTACAGCACTCGTGATTAATTTAAGTCTTTGATTGGCTATAGAGTCCACACACCTGGTTTTCAAGGCCTTAGTCAGCCACTGATGGAATAAAAACCATGAAGACCTGCAGACACTGCGGCCCTCCAGGGCTGGAGTTAAACCTGCAGACACTGCGGCCCTCCAGGACTGGAGTTAAACCTGCAGACGCTGCGGCCCTCCAGGACTGGAGTTAAACCTGCAGACGCTGCGGCCCTCCAGGACTGGAGTTAAACCTGCAGACGCTGCGGCCCTCCAGGACTGGAGTTAAACCTGCAGACGCTGCGGCCCTCCAGGGCTGGAGTTAAACCTGCAGACACTGCGGCCCTCCAGGACTGGAGTTAAACCTGCAGACACTGCAGCCCTCCAGGACTGGAGTTAAACCTGCAGACACTGCGGCCCTCCAGGACTGGAGTTAAACCTGCAGACACTGCGGCCCTCCAGGACTGGAGTTAAACCTGCAGACACTGCGGCCCTCCAGGACTGGACTTAAACCTGCAGGTACTGCGGCCCTCCAGGACTGGAGTTAAACCTGCAGACACTGCGGCCCTCCAGGACTGCAGTTAAACCTGCAGACACTGCGGCCCCCCAGGACTTTTGGATTCTGACAGCTGCAGGTTGGCCACTGCAGGTGGGCCACTGGAACACTTTCACGTGTGCCAAGTTAAAAGAAAGAAAAGAAAAGGAAAAAAAGAAGTTTTGGAAAGGCGTTGCGTGAGTGGAGGGCGAGTGGGAAACACAGAGACTTTGTTTTAAAGTGTTCCCATAAAAAAGAGACAGGGGGGAGAAAGGAGGGAATTCCAGCTCTGCATTCCGCATGTGCAGAAACCGCTGCACAGAATTCCATTAAGGAAGAGAAGAGAGAGGAAGGGAGGAGCGAGGAAGAGAAGAGAGAGGAAGGGAGGAGCGAGGAAGAGAAGAGTGAGGAAGAGAAGACCTAGGAAGAGAAGAGGGAGGAAGAGAAGAGGGAGGAAGATAAGAGTGTGGAAGAAAGGAGCGAGGAAGAGAAGAGTGTGGAAGAGAAGAGCTAGGAAGAGAGAAGGGAGGAAGAGGAGAGCATGGAAGAGAAGAGCGAGGAAGAGAGGAGGGAGGAAGAGGAGAGCATGGAAGAGAAG
>CM077285.1:77046704-77049204 GCA_039654925.1 Anguilla pacifica | reverse complement strand
ATCCCTCCCTCACTTTCTCTTTCATCCCTCCCTCTCTCTCTTCATCCTTTGCTTTGCCTCTTTCAATTCCTCCCTCTCTCCATCAATCCACCGCAGAAGAACAGGGCCAAGTAGAGAGAAAACTACTCTCCCTCTCTCTCTCTCTCACACACACACACACACACACACACACACGCAGCTTAGCTGCCAGATATGATCCAGCTTCAGCGGACACAGAATTGCAGCTGAACTTGAGCAGAGATTCTCTAAGCTTTGGTTGCTCAAATTTTAACGGGGTGGCATCACGATTCAGGGGCACTGCCCACACAGAGCTGCACCAATCCGATGATCCCATTCTGCAGGCTCAACAGGAAGAGGAAGCTCTCACACAGCGCACTTCCTGTGCAAAGTGCTGCAGTCACAGTGTAGCAAGGGAGTCAAACTGGCCAGAAAAGGGAAGGTAGGACCAAGCTGGGAGAGGAACCCACACATTCAGAACATGCCATCTCAGAAAAAACAAATATCTTTCATGTCACTCACACCAATATTACATTTCAAGTATTATTACAGTACTTTATCTGGTCAGCATCAATTAAAAAATAAAAATAAAATAAAAATTGTACAAGCTTTTCTTTTCTTATGTTCCAGTTTTTTTTTTGGTTTGTATTTTTAAGAAATTGTATTAGATAAAGGCAATTATCCCCCATTTACAAACAAACAAATGAAAAAAAAAGACAGACATTTTGGAAAAATGGAAAAAAAAAAAAGTCTAAACTTGGTCCCTTGATTTCTGTTTTTTTTTTCCGGGTGGTTGCCGCAGTGACCAAATTCAGCCCAGGCCCACGTCCAGTGACATCATCACCACGAAGCCCAAGATGGAGGTCCAGGAGGCCAGCTTCCCATTTCCACTGTAAGACACGCATCACAGCGAGCGTCACAGCATGCATCACAGCACGCATCACAACACACAGCACGCATCACGCATCAGAGCACGCATCACACATCACAGCACACATCACAGCACGCATCACACAGCACAGCACGCATCACAGCACGTGTCACAACACGCATCATACAGCACAGCACGCATCACAGCACGTGTCACAACACGCATCACAGCATGCATCACAGCACGCATCACAGCACGTGTCACACAGCACAACACGCATCACAGCACGTGTCACAGCACGTGTCACAGCACGCATCACAGCACGTGTCACAGCGTGCATCACACAGCACAGCACGCATCACAGCATGCATCATGCATCACAGCACGTGTCAAAGCACGCATCATGCATCACAGCACGTGTCACAGCACACATCATGCATCACAGCACACATCACAACACACATCACAGCACGCATCACACAGCACAACACACATCACAGCACGCATCACACAGCACAACACACATCACAGCACGCATCACACAGCACAACACACATCACAGCACACATCACAACACGCATCACAGCACACATCACAACACGCATCACAGCACACAGCACGCATCACAGCACGTGTCACAGCACGCATCACGCATCACAGCATGCATCACAGCATGCATCACAGCACGCATCACGCGTCACAGCATGCATCACAGCACGCATCACAGCACGTGTCACAGCACGCATCACTCAGCACAGCACGCATCACAGCACGCATCACAGCACGTGTCGCAGCACGCGTCACAGTGAGCGTCCAGACGAGCACTCCACAGACGCTCTTGCCCAGAGAAACGTACGCAGCTCAAATTCATTCTGTTTACACAGCTGAGTGTTCACTAAAGCAGTTCAGGCTGAACTCGAGGTGCCCCTCCCTGGTAATCGAGCCGGCAACCTCTTATTTTCAGGCCCAGGACCCTTAACCTCAGACAGACCTCACCTCACAGACGCATGGTCTGGTTTCCTTCACAAAGACACGTTTCATAAAATAAAAACTGCCACCAGCGCAGACCACCTGTCTGCAGAACAGAGCAGAACCTGTTAGAAACAGAGGGGTGGATTCAACTTAACAACGACTGAGCGCTCAGGCTAACCACAACCAACACAGACCAGAACAGCTCCAACACCAAACTACCTTTTCCTTTTTTCAGTCTCCTTTCATCTCTCTCACTCTTTCCTTCTCTTCCTAACTCAACCCCTTTCTCTCCCTCTTTCTTTCTCCCACCGCCCCACTTTCTCTTTCCATCCCACCCAGACCCCCCCCCCCTCCCTGAGAGAGGCTCTCTGCACAAAGAGGAGGATTGATAAACTTGTGCACTGGGTGCGCTGGTGAGGAGGTTCAAGCGGAGGAGGGACACTTCAGAGTCTGTGAATCAGGAACGAGAGGTTAAGAAAACAACGAGGCTCTGAATACCCGTTCAGTTCCCACTCAGTAGAGAAGGAATCATCTGTGCACACACTGGCCTCTCTGAGAAACAGGAAACAGAATCATCTCTGCACACACTGGCCTCTCTGAGAAACAGGAAACAGAATCATCTCTGCACATACTGGCCTCTCTGAGAAACAGGAAACAGAA
>CM077285.1:77034204-77041704 GCA_039654925.1 Anguilla pacifica | reverse complement strand
ATAAGCTGCTGTGTGTGACTGTGTGTGGCTGTGTGTCTGTGCTGCTGTGGGATAAGCTGTGTGAGTGGCTGTGTGTGGCTGTGTGTCTGTGCTGCTGTGGGATAAGCTGTGTGAGTGGCTGTGTGTGGCTGTGTGTCTGTGCTGCTGTGGGATAAGGTGCTGTGTTTTTCTAAGGTTTCTGTGTTTCCCTGGATGGCTCACTGGCATCCACTCAAGAGAACTAAGATTAATGACAGCTAGTCACGGAAAGGCTCTCAGTACCGCGAGAGAGAAAGAGAGAGAGAGGAGGAGGAGATAAAGGGAGAGTGAGAGAGGAGGAGAGAAAGAGGAAGAGAACAGGAGAGAGAGATAGAGACTGTGTGAGATACAGAGAGAAAAAGGGAGAGATTGAGTGAGAGAGAGAATTGAGAGAGGGGAAAGAGAGAAAGAGCAAGAGAGGAAAAGAGTGAGAGAAAAGAGACTACAATAGGACTGCACTCCTTTACTGTTTTCACCAGTAACACACGTTCGGTGGGATAAAGCTGTGATAAAGACACTTTCCCAGCAGCTTTAAGAGCAGATCAGATAGCAGTGCCGATAAAATCTCTAAACACTCAGGCGGATCCCTGAGATTTCTCCACCCAACACACCCAAGAACACGACAGAAGAATTTTGCAGTGACTGTGCAGCAGGGCAAGTGGGCTGCAGTATAAACGCAGGACATGTCTCTGGGCTCACTCTGTCCTATAGGGGAGGGGGAAGCTTCAGCAATAAGACAGACCAGTGAAAGCAATCAGGTATTATGCAGCTCAGAGGATAACAAAAAAATAAAACATTATGAATAAAAACTGGTTCCAAAATAAAAAAGAGGACACACCTGGAGCTGAGAACACAGGGACAACTGTAAGTGCAGCTCGTGTGTACAGGAGGGCTGGGGGGTGGGGGGGGGGGATTACAGACAGCAAACACTTTCCCTCAGAGGAGTCTGCCCCCCGGTTACCGGGCAAGGTGATGTCATTAAGATATGACAGTTTAATATAAGCGCTATGGCAACCGCAGCAAACAACAGGAGCCTGAGTGAGCAGGTGGAGAGGAAGAGAGACACACACACACTCACACACACACACTCACTCACTCACATGTGGGAGAGGCCGTGACAACAGGGCTGCAGTATAAAACATTAACCAGCTACATCAGAGCCGAGTCAGAACCAGGCCAGTATCGACCCGGTCCAGCTCTACAGAACCACTGCCACATCAGAGCCGAGTCAGAACCAGGCCAGTATCGACCCAGTCCAGCTCTACAGAACCACTGCCACATCAGAACAGAATCAGAACCAGGCCAGTATCGACCCAGTCCAGCTCTACAGAACCACTGCCACATCAGAACAGAATCAGAACCAGGCCAGTATCGACCCGGTCCAGCTCTACAGAACCACTGCCACATCAGAACAGAATCAGAACCAGGCCAGTATCGACCCGGTCCAGCTCTACAGAACCACTGCCAGTATCGACCCGGGTCCAGCTCTGGGTCCATTCTGAGACTGTATTCCAGTCACAGACACACTGAGAGCAGACTGAGACTGTATTCCAGTCACAGACACACTGAGAGCAGACTGAGACTGTATTCCAGTCACAGACACACTGAGAGCATTTGGGTAAACGCGGTGCGTTTGGGTTCAACGCAAAGTGCTCTGTGTTCCCCGAGCCTCCCTCTGCTGCCCCCTCTCCTGCTCTCACCCCCCCTCAGAGTGAGAGAAAGAGGAAGAAGGAAAGGGAGAGGGAGAGAGAGAGAGAGGGAGAGAGGGAGAGAGAGAGAGAGAGAGGGAGAGAGGGAGAGAGAGAGAGCCTCTCCCAGGCAGTTATGTCCTTCTGGCCTGCAGTACAATGTTCTCTTTCAGAACTGAAAAGAATAACACTGAGAGTAAAGGCTTTCCCATCCCAAGAAAACTCAGGGATAAGTTTACAGCCCACTCGCCCCCTCATGAAAACTTTAGGGGGGCCCTTCTGGTCCCGGCACCCCTTGTTCTCTCCTGCCCCTCAGCAGGCGGAGTACCTCAGACAGAAACTCCTCCCCCACAGGGTAGGGGCGGAGCTATAAGCCTCTGCAAGCCCCGCCCACAGGGACAAGCCCAAACAACCGCCAAGTGCAGGTCACTGCTTGGCTGTTATGTCACAGTTTCTACACCCTCACCTATACCCAGACAAGGTGCTATATCAGCTTCTACACCCTCACCTATACCCAGACAAGGTGCTATATTCGTTTCTACACCCTCACCTATACCCACGCAAGGTGCTATATTAGTTTCTACACCTTCACCTATATCCACACAAGGCGCTATATCAGCTTCTAAACCCTCACCTATTCCCAGACAAGGCGCTATATTAGTTTCTACACCTTCACCTATACCCACACAAGGCGCTATATTAGTTTCTACACCTTCACCTCTATCCACACAAGGCGCTATATTAGTTTCTACACCCTCACCTATACCCACGCAAGGTGCTATATCAGCTTCTACACCCTCACCCAGAACACCCGTCCCTTTAAGAAAGGCTACCAGCTCCAACATAAGATCGCAAATGAAGACCCTACTCTTTTACAATTACACCCCAAAGATGTTGGCTTGGGGAAAAAGCAGCGTAAATCCATCGAATCAGAGATACAGGATCTCTATCAGAGAGACAGGATCTCCATCAGTGAGGCAGGATCTCTATCAGAGAGACAGGATCTCCATCAGAGAGACAGGATCTCCATCAGTGAGGCAGGATCTCTGCCAGAGAGACAGGATCTCTATCAGAGAGACAGGATCTCCATCAGTGAGGCAGGATCTCTATCAGAGAGACAGGATCTCCATCAGTGAGGCAGGATCTCTGCCAGAGAGGCAGGATCTCCATCAGTGAGGCAGGATCTCCATCAGTGAGGCAGGATCTCCATCAGAGAGACAGGATCTCTATCAGGGATACAGGATCTCCATCAGAGAGACAGGATCTCTATCAGAGAGACAGGATCTCTGCCAGAGAGGCAGGATCTCCATCAGTGAGGCAGGATCTCCATCAGAGAGACAGGATCTCTATCATAGAGACAGGATCTCCATCAGTGAGGCAGGATCTCTGAGCCAGAAAGACAATATCTCTGTGTCAGAAAAAAGCCATGAATGATAGCATGTAGGAAATCAATGTATGAAAGTATGACATAATAAAATTACACCTTATACACACATTTCTATAATCAGGGGCGTGACCCGAAGACCAACCCTAATTAACAGACTGAGGACAGTACCGACACCAGGAGCATGATAGTCATCACTGTAAAACACACAGACAGACAGTTAGATTCCCGCTCTGCACAGAAGACCACAGACTAGCTTCCCTCAGGAGCTGCTGCAGAGTCTCACAGCTTCAGGGGTGCAGACAGAACGGGGACCTGACCTTAAAGTTAAATGACCCGTTATTTCCAGAAAAAAAAAAAAAAAACCTAATTCAGGGCAATAAAATAGATTTAGTTCAGTTTCAAACACGACGCAGCATCGCAAGAAATGCGTTCGTCTTTAAACCTCCCAATGGGGTCATCTGGAACTTTCACTGAAGGCAAAAGCTAGGTTTTTTATGGGTTTTAGATGGGACATTACAACTCAATTACTGGCTAAAGATCCTTAAGTGAATCATTTAGCCACAAGTGCACTTTATGGCAGCCAAGTGTGGATTCTGTCTTCAGTACAAGATTAAGAAGAACACAATGAGTCAGCTGTGCCCCTGAAATGTGTAACTCTGTAAAAGTTTTTCATGTTTTTCTGCTCCACCCATGGCAGGACAGAACCACAGTCCCACAAAGTTGGTCTTATACTTCAGGTCTCTCACACGCACACACAGTGGTGGACAGGGAGAGAGGGAGGGAGATAAAGGGAAAGAGAAAGAGAGATGAATAGAACAGGAGACAGAAAAGCAGGGAGAATGACAGATAAAGAGAACGAAAAACGGAGAAAGAGAGAGAGAGAGAGAGAGAAAGGCTCAGAGCTTTCAGAAGGAAATATCATCTGGTTCCCCTTTTCCACGGACACAACAGCTTTGGGTGTACAGAGAGGGAGGGAGAGAGGGAGCGAGGGAGCGAGAGAGATAGAGAGAAAGGGGTCAGGATGGGGGAAAGGAGAGAGAGAGAGAGGGTGCAAGAGAGGGAGAGAGAGAGAGGGAGAGAGGGGGAGACAGAGAAGGAGAGAGGGAGGGAGAGAGGGGGAGACAGAGAAGGAGAGAGAGAGGGAGAGAGAGGGAGACAGAAGGAGAGAGAAGGAGAGAGAGAGGGAGAGAGAGAGAGGGAGAGAGAGGGAGACAGAAGGAGAGAGGGCTGCCCTTCCTGTTTGGACCCATGCCAGCATTCCGAGGGGCTGCGGTCACTCAATCGAGCCGATCGCCACGGCAACGCCTCCCCTGGCCTGCACCGTACTCCCGCTAAGGGGTCAGACGTGTAAAAGCCCCGGGTACGAGTCCCACAGGTACTCCCACGACCACGCCCCTCTGTACGAGCCCGACAGGTACTCCCACAACCACGCCCCTCTGTACTCCCACGACCACGCCCCTCTGTACGGGTGGGACAGGTACTCCCACGACCACGCCCCTCTGTACTCACACGACCACGCCCCTCTGTACGGGTGGGACAGGTACTCCCACGACCACGCCCCTCTGTACTCCCACGACCACGCCCCTCTGTACGGGTGGGACAGGTACTCCCACGACCACGCCCCTCTGTACTCCCACGACCACGCCCCTCTGTACTCACACGACCACGCCCCTCTGTACGGGTGGGACAGGTACTCCCACGACCACGCCCCTCTGTACTCCCACGACCACGCCCCTCTGTACTCCCACGACCACGCCCCTCTGTACGGGTGGGACAGGTACTCCCACGACCACGCCCCTCTGTACTCCCACGACCACGCCCCTCTGTACTCCCACGACCACGCCCCTCTGTACTCACACGACCACGCCCCTCTGTACGGGTGGGACAGGTACTCCCACGACCACGCCCCTCTGTACTCCCACGACCACGCCCCTCTGTACGGGTGGGACAGGTACTCCCACGACCACGCCCCTCTGTACTCCCACGACCACGCCCCTCTGTACTCACACGACCACGCCCCTCTGTACGGGTGGGACAGGTACTCCCACGACCACGCCCCTCTGTACTCCCACGACCACGCCCCTCTGTACGGGTGGGACAGGTACTCACACGACCACGCCCCTCTGTACGGGTGGGACAGGTACTCCCACGACCACGCCCCTCTGTACTCCCACGACCACGCCCCTCTGTACGGGTGGGACAGGTACTCCCACGACCACGCCCCTCTGTACTCACACGACCACGCCCCTCTGTACTCACACGACCACGCCCCTCTGTACGGGTGGGACAGGTACTCCCACGACCACGCCCCTCTGTACTCACACGACCACGCCCCTCTGTACTCACACGACCACGCCCCTCTGTACTCACACGACCACGCCCCTCTGTACTCCCACGACCACGCCCCTCTGTACGGGTGGGACAGGTACTCCCACGACCACGCCCCTCTGTACGGGTGGGACAGGTACTCCCACGACCACGCCCCTCTGTACTCCCACGACCACGCCCCTCTGTACTCCCACGACCACGCCCCTCTGTACTCCCACGACCACGCCCCTCTGTACTCCCACGACCACGCCCCTCTGTACGGGCCCGACAGGTACTCCCACGACCACGCCCCTCTGTACGGGCCCGACAGGTACTCACACGACCACGCCCCTCTGTACTCACACGACCACGCCCCTCTGTACGGGTGGGACAGGTACTCCCACGACCACGCCCCTCTGTACGGGTGGGACAGGTACTCACACGACCACGCCCCTCTGTACGGGTGGGACAGGTATTCACACGACCACGCCCCTCTGTACTCCCACGACCACGCCCCTCTGTACGGGTGGGACAGGTACTCCCACGACCACGCCCCTCTGTACTCCCACGACCACGCCCCTCTGTACTCCCACGACCACGCCCCTCTGTACTCACACGACCACGCCCCTCTGTACGGGTGGGACAGGTACTCCCACGACCACGCCCCTCTGTACTCCCACGACCACGCCCCTCTGTACGGGTGGGACAGGTACTCCCACGACCACGCCCCTCTGTACTCCCACGACCACGCCCCTCTGTACTCACACGACCACGCCCCTCTGTACGGGTGGGACAGGTACTCCCACGACCACGCCCCTCTGTACTCCCACGACCACGCCCCTCTGTACGGGTGGGACAGGTACTCCCACGACCACGCCCCTCTGTACTCACACGACCACGCCCCTCTGTACTCACACGACCACGCCCCTCTGTACTCACACGACCACGCCCCTCTGTACTCCCACGACCACGCCCCTCTGTACGGGTGGGACAGGTACTCCCACGACCACGCCCCTCTGTACGGGTGGGACAGGTACTCCCACGACCACGCCCCTCTGTACTCCCACGACCACGCCCCTCTGTACTCCCACGACCACGCCCCTCTGTACTCCCACGACCACGCCCCTCTGTACGGGCCCGACAGGTACTCCCACGACCACGCCCCTCTGTACGGGCCCGACAGGTACTCACACGACCACGCCCCTCTGTACTCACACGACCACGCCCCTCTGTACGGGTGGGACAGGTACTCCCACGACCACGCCCCTCTGTACGGGTGGGACAGGTACTCACACGACCACGCCCCTCTGTACGGGTGGGACAGGTATTCACACGACCACGCCCCTCTGTACTCACACGACCACGCCCCTCTGTACTCCCATGACCACGCCCCTCTGTCCTTCTGCCTCTGCCTCCTCAGCGCTCTTCCTTTCTTTCAATCACTCTGTCCCTCCTTCTCTCTGTCTGCCTGTCTCTCCTTCTCCTCACCATCTCTCACCATTACCTCTCTGTGTCACTTGTTTCCATTGCTTCTATCAACCATCATACACAACATACGCCACCCCCACGGTCACTACCATATACCACCCAGCTCATATACCATACACATCTTCTCCACTTTTCTCCATTACACCTCATACACTCCTCCCACACAGGCCCAAACGCATACCCTACTCCCTCCTTCCTTCACCTTTCCTTCCACCACAAATTCAAACACTTTGTCATAAACTCTCACAGCACCGAAGTTGTGCTTTCCCCCAGATCCCACCAAGGCTCTGAGAACACACTGAAGATTAAACAGGCCTGTTCCTGTTCCTGTTCAATTTCCTGAAAGGAGCATATAGACACACAGCGGGCGTGGACTGGATCTTTCATGCAGGATTTCAATGCAGGATTGCCAGACTCTGGGGGGTTTCTCCCACGCTGGCAACCCTGCTGTGAGCGTGGCTGATTGGCCGAGGAGAGCAGCTATGCTGTCCGTGCGGACACAAGGATCCCGCACTCGACCAGCACACAGACACACACATACACACGCAGGTACATACACACACACTCGCACGCACATGTTCACACACACGCTCACACTCACACACTCACACA
>CM077285.1:76919204-77021704 GCA_039654925.1 Anguilla pacifica | reverse complement strand
TGTGTTAGTGTGTGCATGTTACAGTGTGTGTGTTAGTGTGTGCGTGTTACAGTGTGTGTGTTAGTGTGTGCGTGTTACAGCGTGTGTTAAAGTGAGTGTTACAGTGTGTGTTAAAGTGAGTGTTACAGTGTGTGTTACAGTGCGTGCGTGTTACAGCGTGTGTTACAGCATGCGTTACAGCGTGTGTTACAGTGTGTGCGTGTTACAGCGTGTGCGTGTTACAGTGTGTGCGTGTTACAGCGTGTGTTACAGCATGCGTTACAGCGTGTTACAGTGTGTGTGTGTTACAGCGTGTGCGTGTTACAGCGTGTGCGTGTTACTGTGCGTGTTACAGTGTGTGCATGTTACAGTATGTGCATGTTACAGTGCCTTTTACAGCGTGTGTTATTGCCAGGTGTATATGCAATCACATGGAGCCGTTCGCTGTTATACCCACACGCAGACAAGCACAGACAGCACAGGCAGCAAGGGACAGTGAGAGAGAGAACACTATGAACGGACAGTGAAACACACTGAGCACACACTACACCATGCACACTACACACTACACCACACACAATACTCTACAGTAGTGAGAGAGAGTCTGTGTGTGCGCTTGTGCATACGACAGTTCAGAGTCGTTCTATACGAGTCACTAATGAATAAAGTTCAGTGCTTTATGAGTTTTCTTTTATGTGACTTTCAGAAAGTGCCATTTGGGTTTAGCACAGTATCAGAGGCAAAAAGGTATAACGAGTGGTTTGGGTTTAACACAGTATCAGAGGCAGAAAGGTACAACGAGTGGTTTGGGTTTAACACAGTATCAGAGGCAGAAAGGTACAACGAGTGGTTTGGGTTTGACACAGCGCCAGAGGCGAAGGTACAACGAGCGGTAATGAAAAGTCTGAAAGCATCCCTGATGGGACAGACCCTAAAATACCAGTAAAATAACACGTTTTAGGGGCTCCAGGAACGACAAGTCACCCTGGCTGCATTTAAAAAATAAATACATTTTAAAAAATGGGCAAACCTTTGCTAAAGGGGAATTTAACACCGATATAATGACCAGAGCACCATCTGGCTGGAGTTAGGCATGGAGCCACACAGTGACCTCACACCTCCTTACCGCACTCAGCCACACGATGACCAAACACCTCCTTACCGCACGCGCAGCCACACGGTGACCTCACACCTCCTTACCACACGCGCAGCCACACAGTGACCTCACACCTCTTTACCGCATGCAGCCACACAGTGACCTCACACCTCTTTACCACACGCGCAGCCACACAGTGACCTCACACCTCTTTACCACACGCGCAGCCACACAGTGACCTCACACCTCCTTACCGCACACGCAGCCACACAGTGACCTCACACCTCTTTACCGCATGCAGCCACACAGTGACCTCACACCTCTTTACCACACACGCAGCCACACAGTGACCTCACACCTCCTTACCGCACGCGCAGCCACACAGTGACCTCACACCTCTTTACCGCACTCAGCCACACGGTGACCTCACACCTCCTTACCGCACTCGCATCACAAGGTGACCTCACACCTCTTTACCGCACTCAGCCACACGGTGACCTCACACCTCTTTACCGCACTCAGCCACACGGTGACCTCACACCTCCTTACCACACTCAGCCACACGGTGACCTCACACCTCCTTACCGCACTCGCATCACAAGGTGACCTCACACCTCTTTACCGCACGCGCATCACAAGGTGACCTCACACCTCCTTACCGCACGCGCATCACAAGGTGACCTCACACCTCTTTACCGCACGCGCATCACAAGGTGACCTCACACTTCTTTACTGCACGCAGCCACACGGTGACCTCACACCTCCTTACCACACCCAGCCACATGGTGACCTCACACCTCTTTACCGCACGCGCATCACAAGGTGACCTCACACTTCTTTACCGCACGCAGCCACACGGTGACCTCACACCTCCTTACCACACACAGCCACACGGTGACCTCACACCTCTTTACCGCACCCAGCCACATGGTGACCTCACACCTCTTTACCGCACCCAGCCACACGGTGACCTCACACCTCCTTACCGCATGCGCAGCCACACGGTGACCTCACACCTCCTTACAGCTACTCTCCTGACTCACTCACTCACCTGACTGCGTTATTCAACTGCGTGACTGACTCACTCACCTGACTGAGTTACTCAACTGAGTGACTGACTCACTTACCTGACTGAGTTACTCAACTGAGTGACTGACTCACTTACCTGACTGAGTTACTCAACTGAGTGACTGACTCACTCACCTGACTGAGTTACTCAACTGAGTGAATGACTCACTTACCTGACTGAGTTACTCAACTGAGTGACTGGCTCACTCGCCTGACTGAGTTACTCTCCTAAGTAACTCACTCACTTGCCAGACTGAGCGAATCTCACACAATTAAAAAGCCTTTTATGTACTAATTTGAAAGTGGCGTTGGAGGCCCAGCAGGGGGCAGTGTTTCCTCATTATGAGGTAAATCCACTGTGCCAGTGAAGGGATGGGGACGCTCCAGCATTCGCGATCCTCACGCCTGGTCCTGGAGATTCGCAGAGTCTGCTGGCTTCGGTTTTTCACCAGAAGATCAGTAACCGCTTCAGACCCAAGGGTGCGGGTGACCTGAGGCAGCTCTGTAATCAAATGATTTAACGCACCACCTGCTGTGCTACTCAAGTGCTGAGTAAAAACAACATCCAGCAGACCCTGTGGATCTCCAGGACTGAGGACCAGCACAATAAATAAGCGATCCCATGGCTTACTGAAGGTCTACGGTGGACCTTCTCCAAGTCTCTGTCCTTCCCTGACCATCTGATCGGAGACACGGGGCCAAAGCACTCAGCTTCAACACCGCTGACTTCACTACTCTCAGATGCATCGCTTCTGCTGAACGCATCTCTACTGGTAAGTGCATGCTCGGATTAAGAGTGAAGAGAGGACTCAACTTAAACCAAACAGCCTTCCTGCAGTACCGGCCACCCCGCGCTGCAGCGGGAGGAAGACGCCCGGCTCCCGTTCCCGCTGGAGCCGTTTCATGCATCGCATAACCGCTGCATAAAAGCTCCATCTCTCCATTTAGGAACGGACCATTTGAGAACGATGATGAAGGAGAGCGTGTGGTCACGGTAACTGTGATCATTATGAGGAGGGAGAACTGCGGCATTACTATGATGATTATCACCATAGGAACGCTGCTGCTGCTACTGCCGATGATGATGATGGTGATGATGATGAGTATGATGATGATGATGATGACGATGACGATGCTCTGCAAGCCACTTCGGCTGAAAGCCGGTCTGAATGCATAAATTGTAAATTGTTATGGCAATGTTGATATGATAGTATTGATTATGTTGATGATGTTGTTGAAGAATATGATGAGGACGATGATGGGGGTCACGACAAAGATTATTAAACTAATAAGTTTACATCACATCAGAAAATGACCTGCTCTTCCTGCCTTGTCTGTGTGTGTGTGTGCATGTGTGTGTGCATGTGTGTGTGTGTGTGTGTGTGAGAGTGTGTGTGTAGTGGGTTACCGGTTTCCACGGTGACCTTTCCGCTAATAGACCATCAGCCAGTGCAGGCCCGCACCGCGACCTTCCATAATTCACAGTGGTGCAGCTAAAGAAACCGCCACCCCCCCTCCCCCCTCAAGAGCCTGGCGTCCAAAAACACAGAGCCATCGTTCCAGAACCTTATACTGTTCCTCCAACCCTCAGCATCACCGTGCGAACCCAGCCCAAACTGGCAAGGGCAGCACTGAAAGATCAAAGCAGTCTGAATACACACATAACTCACCTGACCCCGGTTCCCTGGGTTTGAATTAGCACGATGTTGTACAGGTCAAACGTGCGGCAGTGAAGCACAGTGGGTAAGGAACAGGCCTCGTAACCGAAAGGTCATGGGTTCGATTCCTGGGTAGGGCACTGCCACTGTGCCCTTGAGCAAGGTACTTAACCTGCATTGCTTCAGTTTGTATCCAGCTGTATACATGTAAAACGTAATGTAAAATGCTATGTGAAAGTTGTGTAAGTCACCCTGGAAAAGAGCGTCTGCTAAATGCCTGTAATGTGATGTAATGTAATGTAATGTTGAGTTGGCTTGTCTCGCCACCTCCTACAGGAAACCCCACCAACACAGTGTCATGATTCATCAGAGGCAAACTGTGACTTGTATTGAACTGGACTAGCGCACACTGCTATGGCCTAAGAGTCCGGTTGACACAGCAGTGCCACCCACTGGAATGGTCCCAGGTCTACACACCTTCTTCAGATTCTTTTGCGACCCCCACAATGTCCTCTGAGCAGATGGAGGATTGGGGTGCTGTCGATCCACGTCTCCGAGCGCCCCACATCTACTGAAACGAACAAACCAGGGGAAACGGCGAATCCCCGGACGACGCTATCAGCTAGCTGATGCCAAACTAATAATCATTCATTTCAACTGAGACGTGGGGCTGCACTCAGCCCCAAACTCACAATCATCTGTTAATGAATCCCACATACGGGATAACAGACCACCCCACTGGAACACCCTATCAGCCAATCATAAGCCCATAAATGGGTTGTGACAAAACAAATGAATATTCATATCTAAATACTAATTTCGGCTTGGGGCCTTTCTGTGAGGAGTTTGCATGTTCTCCCCGTGTCCGCGTGGGTTTCCTCCGGGTACTCCAGTTTCCTCCCACAGTCCAAAGACATGCAGGTAGGCTGATTGGAGACTCTAAATTGCCCATAGGGATGAGTGTGTGAGTGAATGGTGTGTGTGTGCCCTGCGATAGATTGGCGGCCTGTCCAGGGTGTAATCCTGCCGCTCATCCAATGCATGCTGGGACAGGCTCCAGCCCAGGATAAGTGGGTATAGATAATTTATGGATGAATGGATTTCTGAGCTGAGATTGGGGCCTTGTTTATTTTTCATGAGGTCACCACTAAGCTGACCACAGAGCATGTTAAACATCCCCTATGAGCACAGTGCTAAACCACAACACAGCACAACATACAATATGCAGTGAACCCAGCAGAACACAGCTGAGTAAGAACGCTGAGTAAGCAGAACACAGCTGAGTAAGCAGAACACAGCAGAGTAAGAACGCTGAGTAAGCAGAACACAGCTGAGTAAGAACGCTGCGTAAGCAGAACACAGCTGAGTAAGAACGCTGAGTAAGCAGAACACAGCAGAGTAAGAACGCTAAGTAAGCAGAACACAGCAGAGTAAGAACGCTGAGTAAGCAGAACACAGCTGAGTAAGAAAGCTGAGTAAGCAGAACACAGCTGAGTAAGCAGAACACAGCTGAGGAAGAAACCTGACCAGCAGGACACAGCTGAGTAAGCAGAACACAGCTGAGTAAGAACGCTGAGTAAGCAGAACACAGCTGAGTAAGAACGCTGCGTAAGCAGAACACAGCTGAGTAAGAACGCTGAGTAAGCAGAACATAGCAGAGTAAGAACGCTGAGTAAGCAGAACACAGCAGAGTAAGAACGCTGAGTAAGCAGAACACAGCTGAGTAAGAAAGCTGAGTAAGCAGAACACAGCTGAGTAAGAACGCTGAGTAAGCAGAACACAGCAGAGTAAGAATGCTGAGTAAGCAGAACACAGCTGAGTAAGAACGCTGAGTAAGCAGAACACAGCTGAGTAAGAATGCTGAGTAAGCAGAACACAGCTGAGTAAGAACGCTGAGTAAGCAGAACACAGCTGAGTAAGCAGAACACAGCTGAGGAAGAAACCTGACCAGCAGGACACAGCTGAGTAAGCAGAACATAGCAGAGTAAGAACGCTGAGTAAGCAGAACACAGCTGAGTAAGAATGCTGAGTAAGCAGAACACAGCTGAGTAAGAATGCTGAGTAAGCAGAACACAGCTGAGTAAGAACGCTGAGTAAGCAGAACACAGCAGAGTAAGAATGCTGAGTAAGCAGAACACAGCTGAGTAAGAACGCTGAGTAAGCAGAACACAGCTGAGTAAGAATGCTGAGTAAGCAGAACACAGCTGAGTAAGAACGCTGAGTAAGCAGAACACAGCTGAGTAAGCAGAACACAGCTGAGGAAGAAACCTGACCAGCAGGACACAGCTGAGTAAGCAGAACATAGCAGAGTAAGAACGCTGAGTAAGCAGAACACAGCTGAGTAAGAATGCTGAGTAAGCAGAACACAGCTGAGTAAGAATGCTGAGTAAGCAGAACACAGCTGAGTAAGAACGCTGAGTAAGCAGAACACAGCAGAGTAAGAATGCTGAGTAAGCAGAACACAGCTGAGTAAGAACGCTGAGTAAGCAGAACACAGCTGAGTAAGAATGCTGAGTAAGCAGAACACAGCTGAGTAAGAACGCTGAGTAAGCAGAACACAGCTGAGTAAGCAGAACACAGCTGAGGAAGAAACCTGACCAGCAGGACACAGCTGAGTAAGCAGAACACAGCTGAGGAAGAACGCTGAGTAAGCGCCCGGGCCTTCTCTCCGGTGAAACCTGACCTCTGACGTAAACAGCCGGACGGCCGGTGGGAAAAGCAGGACGCTTTCACGTTATCTGGCTGTTTGGCGGAAGATAAACACGCGAGTGCGGAGCGACTACGCCTTTTTATCGGGACTCTCGGCTCCGCGTGTCGCTTACCTCCCCTTTCCCCCCCCCAATGCAGAACCCCCCCGCGGCGGGGCTGCTGCTCTCGCTGCTGGAGGCCGCTAACCGCTAACGTGCTCCAGGGCGCATCTCGCCCGTTAAAGCGGATTAGGAACGCGCCGTTTTAGCCGGGTGACTGCGCTGTGCGCCACGCCGCCGTCGCCGCGGGAACAGGAAGTCCGCCCAGCGGGCCCTCTGTTCGGCTCCGCCGGGCACAGTCGGCGGGAAACCGCGCACTCCGCCACCCCCCCCCCCCCCCTCCCCCCCCGCGTGTGCCAGCCTATCGCAAGGCAGCTGGAGAGCGCTCCACACTGTGGTCCCCACAGTCTCCGCCCTTAAATCCCACACTGATGTCAGGAAATGACACAAAACGAGAGGCACAGAAGATCTGTCATACAGAGCAAAGGATGACAGCCAAATTGGCCCCTGGTGTGAAATGTAATTCTGTCAGACTTAAGACTGATGAAGCTGTTCCAGGCTTAGCAAACGAAGACTCAAAGGAGGCTAGAACATTTATGTGATCAGAATGTTTACGGAACGTTCTAATGCTGATGTCACAATCACTGCCGGTGAATGAAAGCAACGTTCTAGAGCTTTCTAGAGTTCTAGAACACTGACTTAGAATTTTGAAAAGAAAAAAAAACAAAAAACCTACGCTTCAAAGGATTAAATTTTGAACTACAATTGATTTTTTTTCAGGTCAAGTTCTCTCAGCAGAATAAGGGGGGGGCAGAGAGGGACAGATCTAAAGGTAACCGTCACACTGACATATACACACTGATACACGGAGAGACTGCTAATGTGTGGAGCAGGTTGCCAGGCCTCACACAAGAGGCAGACACCGTAGGGGTATCCAGTCCTAATGCGGAGTTGGACACTATCCAGTCCAGGGGTGCACATCAAGGATCGTGTTCTTTAGAGACTTCATGCCAGCCTCTGATCATGATTGCATAATTAGTCTAGTCACTCATTTGATTTGGCATCACTGGTGTCGTCAAGCTACAGGTGCATCCAGGATGAAGGTGTTTTTCTCACCGGGGACGGCTCCTACATGTGACGTTAGTGTTACTGCGCTTTACAGACACGATCATTAGTATCAGAGAGAGAGACAGTGAGAGAGAGAGAGAGAGAGAGAGAGAGAGAGAGAGAGAGAGAGAGAGAGAGAGAGAGAGAGAAGAGAGAGAGAGAGAGAGAGAGAGAGAGAGAGAGAAAGACTCTCTGACCACACCCTTGAAATTGAAAAAGGTGGACACAAAAATTCATGGTTACCACAAGAAAAACGAATAGGTGGTCACTGTAAGACAGAAGAGGTTGAGACAGAGATGCACTTCCTCCTAAACCGTACAAAATAGAGAAATATAAGAAAAATGCATTACCACAAATTTTCAGAAATTATAAAACACTTCCATTCTTTATCAAAGAATGAAAAATGTGCAGTCCTATTAGGACAAGGACCAACAGCCCCAATTGCGGCTCAATAAGTCTCAGCTTGCCATAACCTGAGGGACACTGAGTGACCATCCTACATAATTATTTATTTATTTATTCATTTATTTTATTTTATTATTAATTTATTTATTTTTTCTTTAAATGCTTGCGCCGATTGAACATTAATATTGTTATTGTTCTGTTTTTTAATTTATTATTTATTTTATTTTATGGAATGTTCATTATTAGTATTCCACTGTAAATATGTATTTTGCACTGATTTACGATGCTTTGGTAATATGTACGTATGTATTTCCTGCCAATAAAGCACTTTAAATTTTTTGACAGAGAGAGAAAGAGAGAGAGAGAGAGAGAGAGAGATGCAGAGAGAGAGACACATAGAAACAGAGACAGAGAGAGAGAGAGAGAGAGAGAGAGAGAGAGAGAGAGAGAGAGAAACTAAAAGAGCAGAAACATTGAGTGGAGGAGCAGTCTCCCGGTCCCTCTCACCGGGGATGTTGTGGATGGTAATGGCCAGGATGAGCAGTATGATGCGTCTCCAACTGCTTCCGGTTCGCCCCGCCCCTTCCTGGGGCCCGCGCGCCCCGCCCTGCTCCTCGACAGGGCCGGAGGGAGGACCCCTCCTCCTCTGGTACACCTCCCCGTTTTCAATCTTATCTGAAAATCACAAAAAAAAGAAAAAAAAGAAAGGGGTACACCATGAACTCCACCCATCGCCTCACAGTCCGGAGGCAGAATTCAGCCTCCCTCCAATCTGGCAACCCTGAATCCATTACTGTGGTAATTAACCTCATGGTGGCAGGAGACAAGGACCGGTCAAAAAAAAAACGTCTGAACAATTCTTGTTTTAATAATTTTTTTGTTTCGTAAAGGTCAGTTCAGATAAAAAAACGCTCACATGAAACAACGAGAATGGCAAGTTTTAATTAAAAAAAAAAAAAACCTTGCAAAGTAAAGAGTAAAAACTGTTCTGTCCTTAGCAAAAGGACAACCTAAGTGACTGTTTCCATAACAACAGGTTATAAGGCAGTTCACCAGGTATTTGAGTGGGCAACTACTCATTTGAAGTCAATCGCTTAGCCTTAAAAGAAAAAAAAACCGTAACATTTGGATTTTATAACAGAAATATGCTCCAAAAGACAGTTTACGTGAATTTAAAAAAAAAACTTTTTAAAAGCGAGTGGACACAGTGCCCTCCCTTTATTCAGATGGGGGGGGGGGTGATGGAGAGCAGAGAGGGTTAGAGAGAGAGAGAGAGACAGACAGACAGACAGACAATCTCATCACAGAAAGTACCAAGCTCTGGAACGATCTCATTCACTGTATCACTTAAGAGTTGGAGGGATTTTGATTGATCTCCAAGGTAATCTGTCTCCATGCCGACAGCTGCCCACCTCCACTCATCTCTAAACGCTGTCCGTTCCCACAGACGAAAGGTTAAAGGAAACAGCCATTCTCAGCATCAGTTACCCAAGATCCCACACATCACCCAGCAGTACACAGGTTCAATACCCACTGCTCTAACCAGCTTCAGAGAGTCTATACCCACTGCTCTGACCATGAGGAATTCTGATTTGAATGGGAGATCTTTTTTTTTACCCAAGGCTTGTCACCATTTCTGCTCATAAACAAAAATGTGCAAATAACCAGAAGTTAAGCCTAGGTGGCTCAGAAAATATTCTGTTGAAAATGCTGATGTGACAAGTCAATCCTGTGAAAACAAAAATTATATGTGACACAAGGTCTGTTGCATACTGTCTTCTTTTGTGTGTTTATGAATTGCATGTCTGAAATTTGTTTTTCGAAGTTGCCTTGCTGGATTTAATAACTTAAACTTCTGCGCACAGTTTCATTTTCCTTTACAACTGACAAAAATGTGTGTGTGTGTATGAGTATATATGTGTGCACGTGCATGCATGTAAGTGTGTATATGAGTATGTGTGTGTGTGTGTGTGTGTGTGTGTGCGCGCGCTTGAGGATATGTCAGGTCATTGGGGTTTATGAGGACTTGAAGGTGAGGCACACAGGCACGTACTGCAGTTCTGGCTACTCAACCCAAAGCCTGCTGAACCTGGAGCTCTCACTTTGCTCTGCGCGGGTAGACACGTTCAGAGTGACCCCCAGTGAAAATGTCAGCTCTCAGGCCAAACTCAACGTGCCGATTCCACCAACCTCTCATGTCCAATTAGCCAGATGGAACACACAGTACTCAAAAAGCACACTGTCAGAGCCGGGGGGGGGGGTGGAACATTTGCTAAAAAAAAATAGCCAATTTCTATCGCTGGCTATAAACAACATGACAAAAAAACTAGAGCTATGTGGAAAAAGTTGTGTAAGTCGTTCTGGATAAGAGCGTCCGCTAAATGCCTGTAATGTAATGTAACGCAGAGCCCCAAAAGAGACGCGTTCCCATGAGTTTTAAATACCAACGCTAATCTAACATGAGGGCAATATACGGTAAACAAACCGGAGCAGGCTTCCAGAGCCAGCATCGTCTTTTAAATCACGCCTCAAAACGTACAACTTAGGGCACAGCGGTGCTTTCATAAGCGCCTCACTCCTCGTTCTTATATTTTACAGTGTCTGCTTTCCCAAAATGTTCTGTATATGCTTGAGAAGGAATATGCAATTAAAGATATTATTACTTATTTATTTATTATGTGGAATGGGGCGAGGGAGCAACAAACCGCACCCAAAGCTTATCTGTCATAAATGCATTCTCCCTTTTTCCCCTCTTCCCCCGTAGACTCTAGCCAGATGAACACTGACTGCCCGTTGTCCAGTTTCACTCAAACAAACTCAAACTTCGTAAGTGAAGTCCAGGGATCAGAAAGTAAAACTCATGCCATGAGTTTCTCCCACCCATGAACTCAGCCAGCTGAGTTTCACCAATTAGTACTACTTCCTGCCTGAAGAGATGTGCTATTTAACAAATCCAGGTGATTGAAACAAAATCCCAGGGAGGATTTTTACTTTCTGAACTTGGATTTTTCACCACTGATGTCACTCTCACCTGGATCAGCCCCCCTCCCCTGAAAAACAGCCATCACTTCACTGCACACTAAGACCCATCTCTAGCCATCCCTTCAGAGAGAGTAGCTGCACCAACCTCCAGGCCCACCGGCTCACTGATGAGCTCTCTGAGCCCTTCCTGTCTGGATTCCACTCCTCTCGCCACAGCGACTGCAAAAATCAGGATAGGAGGTGATTCTCGTAATATTAAGATCCTGCCTCTCCTGAATCTCCATCCTACTTTTGACATGGTCATCCCTAACATCTTGCAGTCACGTCTCAAATCCAGCTTTGGGATCCCAGGCACTGTGTTAGCTTGGTTCAGATCCTACCTCACAGTCACCATTACATCACCACTGGAAATAAGAAATTCCACAAGGTGTTCCTCAGGGATCAGTCCTTGGCCCCCTTCTATTTATTATTTACATGTATCAGTGTGACATTATTTACATGCTCCCTTCTTGGTCTACTTTTTCTGCTTGGGATAGATGCTGGATTACAACCTTCCGACCGGGAAAGATACACTGAAACAGCCTGTCAAGTCGGAATTACAAGTCAGAAAGTAAGGTATGATTTCACAGCTCTGATTTGCTGAGGAGGAAATTGACATCATTCAAAATGGCTGAAATGTCGGTTTAACACAACAAATGCTATAAATGCTTGAATCCTAAATACGTTTTATGTCTATTTCACCGTTCCCAAACAACAGCGCATGCTACAAAGTGGCTCTGAAGCTTCTGTTGCTCAGATAACATCAGAGCGAGCGAGAGCTTCTTGCCAGCCGGCATGTTACAAACGGTTGCTATGAGGTAACCACAGGAACGGTCCGAGCTCATAACTCTGAACTCCCAAGGCACACGCTCGCGAGGAAGGCAGCAAAAGAACTGAAAGGACTGTACGAGTCAACAACTCAAGCCCGCATTTTACATGCATCTCCTGCGAGACACAAACAACCCAACCATGCATCATAAACGCACCTCTGGTCAGGCACAACCAAACAAGCCCTACAATACACATGCATCTAAAAACACAGCCACCAGATCTCCCATGCAGGGACAGTGCGGTAGGGGTTAGTGGGCACATGCTGGGATAATGTCAGAAGCAACGGTGTCTGTGATCGAGAAGGAGGAGAGAGGGAGGAGGAGGGAAAGCAGACAGACGGAGGGAGGGAAAAATGAAAGGTTGCAGAGAGACAGGGACCAATAATATTGGCAAAGCTGTCCTTGTGATGATAAAATATAGACAGAGAGAGAAAGGCATGGACAGAGGGAGAGAGAGACTTATATGTGATGCTTTCCCCCCTTTATTTATATTTCCTTGAATGGACAAACGTACAAGGACAGTACGGATGCTTGGTTAACGACCTGACAAGTCAAGGGTTTGGCCTTCTATTCTCTGATAAAGAGTTGAGAGTGCAGACAACTATCTCAGTAATGCCCTTACAAAACACAGCCTTAGAGCAACATCTACAACCACACTGGTACGACCAGTTTCAGAGAGTCTATACCCACTTCTCTAACCAGCTTCAGTGAGTCTATACCCACCACTCTATACCCACTGCTCTAACCAGCTTCAGTGAGTCTATACCCACTGCTCTAACCAGCTTCAGTGAGTCTATACCCACCACTCTATACCCACTGCTCTAACCAGCTTCAGTGAGTCTATACCCACTGCTCTAACCAGCTTCAGTGAGTCTATACCCACTATTATTCTATTACAATAATAATAACAATAAAAACATAATAATATTATTATTATTATTATTATTATTATTATTATTATTATTTATAATAATAATAGTACAGTGGGTAGCACTGTCACCTCACAGCAAGAAGGTAGTGGGTTTGAATCTCGGCTTGGGGCCTTCCTGTGTGGAGTTTGTATGTTCTCGGTGTCCGTATGGGTTTCCTCCGGGTACTCCGGTTTCCTCCCACAGTCCAAAGGCATGCAGGTAGGCTAATTGGAGACTCTAAATTGCCCATAGGTATGAGTGTGTGAGTGAATGGTGTGTGTGCCCTGCGATAGATTGGCGGCCTGTCCAGGGTGTATTTCTGCCTCTCACCCAATGCACGCTGGGATAGGCTCCAGCACCCCCCGCGGCCCTGAACAGGATAAGCAGGTATAGATAAGGAATGGACCCTGACCAGGATAAGCGGGTATAAGCGGGTATAGATAATGGATGGACCCTGCTCAGGATACGCGGGTATAGATAATAGATGGACCCTGACCAGGATAAGCGGGTATAGATAATGGATGGACCCTGACCAGGATAAGCGGGTATAGATAATGGATGGACCCTGCTCAGGATACGCGGGTATAGATAATGGATGGACCCTGACCAGGATAAGCGGGTATAGATAATGGATGGACCCTGCTCAGGATAAGCGGGTATAGATAATGGATGGACCCTGCTCAGGATACGCGGGTATAGATAATGGATGGACCCTGACCAGGATAAGCGGGTATAGATAATGGATGGACCCTGCTCAGGATAAGCAGGTATAGATAATGGATGGACCCTGCTCAGGATAAGCGGGTATAGATAATGGATGGATAGATGGATGTTCTAGATGGGCTGAGGGGCCTGCTGTCCTTTCTTCAGATGCTCTTATCAGACTAATCGCTGAATATCCCTCCCCTTTCCCCACCCCCTGGTAGCTGGGGAGAGGATAATGTGCATCTGCCCCCCCCCCCTCACTCTCAGATCTGCACGTCTTAATTACCCCCCAGCAGTGAGGCACAAACCCCCCCATAACCCCAGCGAGTCCCCCATGCTTTATACACACTTCTGTCACAAGCCATGATTATGGGTACGGGGGGGGAGGGGGGGATCAGCGTCCTGGACCTCACAGCTACAAAGCCGCTCTCTCGCGGTCACCATGGCAACCACCCGCCCCCTCCCTCACCACCACCACCGCCACGTCCTGCCCCTCTCAGTGTTCTTAATTTACAGTCCAATTAACACCCATGGTGGAAATGCTCACAGAAGCAAGGCCGCGGGACACTGACCCAATCTGTTATCGCCAAAATCCACTAACGGTCAGAAGTAATGGCTTTAAAACTCAGCCAACATCCACTAACGGTTAGAAGTAATGACTTTAAAACTGAGCCAACATCTACTAAGTGTCAGAAGTAATGGCTTTAAAACTGAGCCAACTACTTTTACAACGCACCAAATGAAATACTGTGGCAGACGCTAAATAGTCCGTCTCGCCACTTGACTCCAGTGGATCTGAACCTGTTGAGAGCCGGCATGCCGTTAGCCCATAGTCAGTCATATCTGGTCTGGACACACTGATGGGCACACCCTGAGACCTAGTGACAAACTGCATTCATTTAGCAGACGCTCTAATACAGAGTCAATTACAGAGCAAGAGAACATAAGTGTGTTCAGTTACATGAGTAACAGCACCAGAACCAGGCTAACAACCTGGTGAGTGAGTGAGCGAGAGAAAGAGTGAGTGAATGAGTGAGAGAGTGGGTAGGTGAGCGAGTGAGTGAGAGAAAGAGTAAGGGAATGAGTGAGAGGGTGAATGAGAGTGGGTGGGTGAGAGTGAGTGAGAGAAAGAGTAAGGGAATGAGTGAGAGGGTGAATGAGAGTGGGTGGGTGAGAGTGAGTGAGAGAAAGAGTAAGGGAATGCGTGAGAGGGTGAATGAGAGTGGGTAGGTGAGTGAGTGAAAGAGTGAGTGAATGAGTGAGAGAGTGAGTGAGTGAGTGTGTGAGTGAGTGAGAGAGCGAGTGAGTGAGTGAGTGAGTGAGTGAGTGAGAGAGCGAGTGAGTGAGTGAGTGAGTGACTGAGAGAGCGAGTGACTGAATGAGTGAGTGAGTGAGTGAGCGAGTGAGCGATTAAAGATAAAACTATGAAAACACCGCTAACTGAATTATTTCCGTAAGACGGGAGGTGCCAGTAGTGGGCAGCGCAGGCCCAAGCCTCTGAGTTGAGTTTGAGCTGACTGAGCGACACTCGCCTCGCGTAAAAGAAAGAACGTAGCACCATACCACGCACCTCGTCCCCCCGTCCACTCTGTCCCCCGCTAACGCTCCCCACGGCTAGTGCGCCTTCCCACTACGTTGCCGTGACAATAGCACCATGGTAACGCACGCGAGAGTGGGAAGACGGAGAGGACGAGGAGGCGGCGGATCAGCTAACGGTTCTTAGCCGCCAACGGGGTCTCTGTGACATCACCTCAACAGCATGGGCAATGCACAGCAGTCCTAACAAAGACACACATACACAGGAGAAATGCAGTGATTATTTATTCATGGATTAGTTTATCTATCTTTGCATTTAGAAGATGACGAGATTCGGACCATAAGAGCGAGGGAGAGTGAGAGAGCAGGCGGGGGTTCTAATGTTCTGAGATATAAAAGGATAAAGATATCACACGGCATGCAGCTAGCCTCGCCCCCACACACCCACACCCCCACACCATTAGCACCAAAACACAAACAACTGCCACACGCACAAGGGATTCATACGCTTCACACATCGCACAACCGCCACACTCACAAAGGATTCATACGCTTCACACATCGCACAACCGCCACACTCACAAAGGATTCATACGCTTCACACAACTGCCACACTCACAAAGGATTCATACGCTTCACACAACGCACAACTGCCACACGCACAAAGGATTCATACGCTTCACACAACTGCCACACTCACAAAGGATTCATACGCTTCACACAACGCACAACTGCCACACGCACAAAGGATTCATACGCTTCACACAACTGCCACACTCACAAAGGATTCATACGCTTCACACAACTGCCACACGCACAAAGGATTCATACGCTTCACACAACTGCCACACTCACAAAGGATTCATGCGCTTCACACATCGCGACAACCGCCACATGCACGAAGGATTCATACGCTTCACACAACCGCCACATTCACAAAGGATTCATACGCTTCACACAACCGCCACATTCACAAAGGATTCATACGCTTCACACAACCGCCACATTCACAAAGGATTCATACGCTTCACACAACCACCACACTCACAAAGGATTCATACGCTTCACACAACGCACAACTGCCACACGCACAAAGGATTCATACGCTTCACACATCGCACAACCACCACACTCACAAAGGATTCATACGCTTCACACATCACACAACCGCCACACTCACAAAGGATTCATACGCTTCACACAACCGCCACACTCACAAAGGATTCATACGCTTCACACATCACACATACCATATTTATAGTCCATACATTCAATAAGGTGTGTGTGTGTGTGTGTGTATGTGTGTGAACTTGTAATACTATCTATGTGGGAACCAAATGTCCTCACAAGGATAGAAAGATGAGGAAAATTTATCTTTGTGGGGACCTTGTGCTGGTCCCCACAAGGTCAAGAGGCTGTTTTAGGGTCAGGACTTAGAATTAGGGTTACAGTTAGTTTAAGGTTAGGGTTAAGGTTAGGCAAGAAGTGGTTGGGGTTAGGGTTAGGGTTAGAGGTTACGGAATGAATGTAGTCAATGGGAAGTCCCCATAAGGATAGTAGTACGGGACTGTGTGTATATGTGTATGTGTGTGGGTGAATGTGGGTATGTCTGTGTGTGTGTGCACGCGCACTGTATCTGATGCGGATAATCACCTCTTTGGTTGAATCACCTGCAAAGACATAACCCCAAATTGCGTCTTGGCTGTAATAAATATATATTTTTTTATGAGCTGCTGGAATTACAGCGATCTGTACGGGCCATTTTAACACCCTCCCCCCACCCCCCACCCCCCAAGCATTTATTACACCGCTGAAGATGATTGGCTGTCACAGGCAGCAACCGGGTCAGGCAGCGGCCATGACCGTGAAGAACCCGCAGAACCCACACCGAGCTAACGGCTAATGGCTAACGATACAGCACACGCACTGTCTACCTCCATCATCTCGTACAGGGGAGAACCCTAACCATTACCATGAATAACCTGTAGAACCCGCACCAAGCTAACGGCTAACGGTACAGCACACGCACTGTCTACCTCCATCATCTCGTACAGGGGAGAACCCTAACCATTACCATGAATAACCTGTAGAACCCGCACCAAGCTAACGGCTAACGGTACAGCACACGCACTGTCTACCTCCATCATCTCGTACAGGGGAGCACCTGCTGGATGTGTTCGTACGAGCCAAAGCCTATCACAGCAAAGACCAACACCCAGAACAGCTTTCCAGGTCATGTTCAGCCAATGCTGAATACTTTGTGGACCAGTTATTGCAAACCCCTGTCCTGGGCAGTTGGGTAATTATAAAGCAAAGTAGCTCATCCTAGCATTCTGGTAAATGCAGCCAATTTTGTCAAGCTGTGCTATTTTGGAGGAATATGACCGAAACACCAGGGCTAGCAACACAAGTCTTTCGAAAGGCACCACACCGAGTCAGGAGTGCGGCTTTACAGCTCATCCAAAAGACAGCTCCTCCTACAACACAGTGTCCCCATCACCGTGCTGAGGAACTGGACCCCTTCTTGAACCAGAGGGAAGAGCCCCATCCAAAAGCTCTTCCAATGGCTGTATTCTATGGAGATCTCCCATCCAAATACTCAGCCTAGCCCTGCTTAGCTTCAGTACTGAACAATCCCAACCCTGCTTAGCTTCAGTACTAACCAAGCCCAGCCCTGCTCAGCTTCAGTACTAACCAAGCCCAGCCCTGCTCGGTTTAGAGGATACAGGGTTGTAGGGGTGCTAGTTTTCACTCTTCAATTTGTCTCTGTTTGAACAGTACTCCCCACCTTGTTCCAGAGTTCAAACATGTTAGCAGCGTTGAGAATGTCATGTTTTTCAAGTGCAAACACAAATAAGTAAAAGAACAATTAGGAAGAGCGAAAATGAGCCGTCTGAAGTCACTGAAGAAGCCGCCACGTAACTATTCCCCTGTTTCCTCCCCCATATCTCACCGAGGAGGACTGAACGGGCCAGCTCTCAGCAATAACATCTCAGATTGCTTTTTCTGATAGGATCATTAAGCACATGTCTAGAGATATTCCTGTCAGGTTGAGGGGCTCGGGGCGGGGGGGCGGGGGGGGGGGGGGGGGGGGCGTGGGGGGGGACAGTTAACTTTCATCACCTCCTCTCTCCTCCCGTTCCCGATTACGACAGTTGCCAGGTAACAGCAGACACCCTAACGCTGAGGCGTTAGATACGCTGTTCGCCGGTGAATCACGATGTGCTGCCTACAAAAAGAACACGCTGGAGAAATGTGCTGCGGGTTCGGTGCGGAGGGCGGGGTGGGGTGGGGGACGGGGGTGGGGGGGGGGGGCAGAGTCAGGGAAGAGCACTCTATTGGCGGACACATCAGGCGGGGGGAGGGGGTGGATTTACACCCTCGTCGAAAGCGGGAGGCCCATGGTTACCCGCAGACTGGACGACGGGACTCTAAGGTGGCCAGAGCTGATAAGGGCTGTACCCCCCCCCCCCCAGATAAATTCAAATCCTCAGAGGAAATTAGATCCCTATGTGAATGGGGCTTAAATCACAACACCCCCACCCTACACCTCCCTGGATGATTTACACAAGAGAATAAAAGAGACTGCTAGAGTTCTCATCTCTCCTACACTGTCCTGTGGAACAGGGGCTCCTCACAGTCAGTCCTGGGGACCCCCAGAGTGTGCTGCAGGGTTGCTCCACACCCATCAGTCATGGAGGTTGAAAACGTCTCTCTATAATACTAAAACTTATTAGCACAGCGCGGTTTGTGAGGGTGGATTTTAATAGGCTCCTCCTCCCAGCAAAAATCTATCGATCGAGTCAGCAACCCTGAAGCTGAAAGCACAGACGCCATGGCCGATTCAGTCCAGAGTTTCATATTCAGGCAGGAACTAGTTCAGAAACTCGCACATCTGAAAGTTTACACTCGCATACTGTCATCCTTCCAGGCCCATTAATTTTTAAAGGTACCAGAGAGAGGGGGGAAAAAAACAGCAAAAACCATGTCAGAGATTTCAGAGGCTGTGAATGATGCAGGAAGGCAGCAGAGGGACCAAAACAAACTAAAGAAGAGGAAGAGAAACAGTGAGATCGTTCACAGCCCACGGTCTGGGTCCACGGTTCGAATCGACAGTTTGGACCCATGGTTCGAATCGACGGTTTGGGCTCACGGTTCGAATCGACGGTTTGGGCTCATGGTTCGAATCGACGGTTTGGGCTCACGGTTCGAATCGACGGTTTGGGCCCACGGTTCGAATCGACGGTTTGGGCTCATGGTTCGAATCGACGGTTTGGGCTCACGGTTCGAATCGACGGTTTGGGCCCACGGTTCGAATCGACGGTTTGGGCTCATGGTTCGAATCGACGGTTTGGGCTCACGGTTCGAATCGACGGTTTGGGCTCATGGTTCGAATCGACAGTTTGGGCTCACGGTTCGAATCGACGGTTTGGGCTCATGGTTCGAATCGACAGTTTGGGCTCACGGTTCGAATCGACGGTTTGGGCTCACGGTTCGAATCGACGGTTTGGGCTCATGGTTCGAATCGACAGTTTGGGCCCACGGTTCGAATCGACGGTTTGGCCCCACAATTCAAACAGATGGTTTGGGCCCATGGTTCGAACAGATGGTTCAGAGCCCATGGTTCAAACCCGCTGTTTGAGCACATGATTTATGCTTAATTTCTGGGTTCACTTTAATAAATGTCATGCACTTTAATAAATGTTTGCACTACTTAATAAATCTTAATAAATGTCATATTTGTTGCAACCTTTAAAAATATCCATAGAGAGAAACCCTCTATTTCTCATTAAATCATTGACCATGTTTACATGCACATCAGTACTCCGATCATATTCAGAGAAAGCAAGTATTCCGGTTTTGATAGAGCCTATCGATTCCAAAAAGCAAAACATGTTAAGCCCTTATTACACAATCTGAATAAGAGAGTTTGCACATTCCTCTAATAAATCTACAAATGTAAAGAATGTAAATGCCTTATTGCATTTATGACTTATGGTCTGCGCATGTACACATTTGCAAGGCGTCATGATGAATGCTGAGGTCAGCCAGCTAGTTTACTGTGAAAATGCTACAGGAAGTCAAGAGCCCTGATTTCCGGACCCAAGAGCAGACGGAAGTGATCATTTAAACTTGCGATACATGGATGGCCAGAAAACATCGAAACCCGGATTTGTTTAAGTCAACAGCATACAGAATAAAAGGTGCTGACTCCAGTCAAACTCAGGAGCAAATCAGACACAGGTGGAAGAACGCGAAAAGCAATGCACTTAAGTAAGCTTGACGACATTAACTCAAGCCATTCATTTTAATGACGTATTAATTTTGATCGTTCAAGGTTGGATGGCAGACAGAAAATCTTGGACACAGATAATGCACTTATGGTCACCACCACAGCCCAAATAAGAAAATGCGATTAAACTGCCTTTAAAAAAAACTTTGAATCGTTAATCATTAAATGTAATCGCAGGACACATAGAGCCTTAAATCAGGGGTGCACAACAAGGGCCAATCAATTTCAGGATTTTGTGCGGACATTTGCCAACATTTATTTAATTAGCCCAATCATATCTTGATCTGACGTGTGTATAAGCAACAGCTACAGCCGCAGCATATCCTAGAGACTGCACTCTGCTCAAGCACAGGAATGAAGCAGCGTAGTTTATAGAGCTGTAAGAAATGGTAATCGGTTGGAACAAAAACCAGCACACAGATCGGCCCTCCAGGACCGGAGTTGTGCACCCCTGCCTTAAATACTGACAGTCCCATTTTTAAGGCACGGAAACAAGATACCAGCGGCTCACACCCCGGCTAATTTCAAATGCTTCACGCACACGGAAGAATTACTCGGACGCTGGAGGACGTAAATGGAAAGCTAAGCTAACCACGAACGCGAGAATAAGATCGGATCAGCTAACCACGTACGCAAAGTTAAGATCAGATCAGCTAATCATGTACGCGAGGATAAGATCGGATCAGCTAACCACGTACGCGAGGATAAGATTGGATCAGCCACCCACGTATGCGAGAATAAGATCGGATCAGCTAACCACGTACGGGAGGATAATATCGGATCAGCTAACCACGTACGCGAGTATAAGATCGGATCAGCTAACCACGTACGCGAGGATAAGATCGGATCAGCCACCCACGTACGCGAGGTTAAGATCGGATCAGCCACCCACGTACGCGAGGTTAAGATCGGATCAGCTAACCACGTACGCGAGGTTAAGATCGGATCAGTCACCCACGTACGCGAGGATAAGATCGGATCAGCTAACCACGTACGCGAGGTTAAGATCGGATCAGCCACCCACGTACGCGAGGTTAAGATCGGATCAGCTAACCACGTACGCGAGGATAAGATCGGATCAGCTAACCACGTACGCGAGGATAAGATCAGATCAGCTAACCACGTACGTGAGGATAAGATCGGATCAGCTAACCACATGCGCGAGGATAAGATCGGATCAGCTAACCACGTACGCGAGGATAAGATCGGATCAGCTAACCACGTACGCGAGGATGAGATCGGATCAGCTAACCACGTACGTGAGGATAAGATCGGATCAGCTAACCGCGTACGCGAGGATGAGATCAGATCAGCTAACCGCGTACGCGAGGTTAAGATCAGATCAGCTAACCGCGTACGCGAGGTTAAGATCGGATCAGTCACCCACGTACGCGAGGATAAGATCGGATCAGCTAACCACGTACGTGACGATAAGATCAGATCAGCTAACCGCGTACGCGAGGTTAAGATCAGATCAGCTAACCGCGTACGCGAGGTTAAGATCGGATCAGTCACCCACGTACGCGAGGATAAGATCGGATCAGCTAACCACGTACGTGACGATAAGATCAGATCAGCTAACCGCGTACGCGAGGTTAAGATCGGATCAGTCACCCATGTACGCGAGGATAAGATCGGATCGGCTAACCACGTACGTGAGGATAAGATCGGATCAGCTAACCACGTACGTGAGGATAAGATCAGATCAGCTAACCACGTATGCAAGGATAAGATCGGATCAGCTAACCACGTACGCGAGGAGAAGATCGGATCAGCTAACCACGTACGCGAGGTTAAGATCGGATCAGCTAACCACGTACGCGAGGATAAGATCGGATCAGCTAACCACGTACGCGAGGATAAGATCGGATCAGTCACCCACGTACGCGAGGTTAAGATCGGATCAGCTAACCACGTACGCGAGGATAAGATCAGATCAGCTAACCACGTACGCGAGGATAAGATCGGATCAGTCACCCACGTACGCAAGGTTAAGATCGGATCAGCTAACCACGTACGCGAGGATAAGATCAGATCAGCTAACCACGTACACGAGGATAAGATCGGATCAGTCACCCACGTACGCGAGGTTAAGATCGGATCAGCTAACCACGTACGCGAGGATAAGATCGGATCAGCTAACCACGTACGTGAGGATAAGATCGGATCAGCTAACCACGTACGCGAGGATAAGATCGGATCAGTCACCCACGTACGCGAGGTTAAGATCGGATCAGCTAACCGCGTACGCGAGGATAAGATCGGATCAGCTAACCGCGTACGCGAGGATAAGATCGGATCAGCTAACCACGTACGTGAGGATGAGATCGGATCAGCTAACCACGTACGCGAGGATAAGATCAGATCAGCTAACCACGTACGCGAGGATAAGATCGGATCAGTCACCCATGTACGCGAGGTTAAGATCGGATCAGCTAACCACGTACGCGAGGATAAGATCGGATCAGCTTACCGCATACGCGAGGATAAGATCGGATCAGCTAACCACGTACGCGAGGATAAGATCGGATCAGCTAACCACGTACGCGAGGATAAGATCGGATCAGCTAACCGCGTACGCGAGGATAAGATCGGATCAGCTAACCACGTACGCGAGGTTAAGATCGGATCAGCTAACCGCGTACGCGAGGATAAGATCGGATCAGCTAACCACGTACGCGAGGTTAAGATCGAGGGTTATAACGGCTTTTCACAGCGTGTGTAAACGGCACACCTGGGATAAGACCCTCCCCAGAACGCGGATCGCTGGGGGGAACATGACGCGCACGTGAACGCGGTCAGCCGGCACCAGCAAAGAGAGACGGACGCCAGCGTGAGCCGAAGCACATGACGACCCCCCCCCCCCCCCCCCCCCGCCCCCCCCGCCCTCGGGCACCTTTCAACTGCCACGTTTTTTTAAAAAGCCCCTTCCAATCTCCCCTCCCCACCTCTCCTGGCCACTTCAAAATAAAATTATAATAATAACAATACATTATTACCATAATGATTGAGGTAATTATTGATATTATTATTGCTATTGTTATTCATTTATTTAAATTATCTCTGTAAAACTGCTTGAGGATAATACGCCTTGTATGCTATGTAAAATAAAGTTGTATAAGTTGCTCTAGATAAACGCAGTCTGCATCATCATCAAGGCAGTCTGCAACTACCCCTTTCAACATTAAACCAAGTCATACAAATAAGAGCAAAATGACCCTAAACCACATTAAACAAACTGCACAGAACCTCAGACTCTGACTACAGAAAGCGCAGTTACACTGAAGCAGGTGTTCAGGCTCAGCACACATATGGTTGTGAGAGTGGCTATAATGCATTATGCAGCATCTATTAAGCCTTAATAGGCGCTACGCAGCCTGCCATCTCTCTGTCCCCTCCTTCCGCTGCCGTTTCTGTTCCCATCGCAGTTTTTCCTCTCCAGGAAGCGCACGGTGAAGCGTTGTGTGAGACAGGGCTTCTGCACTAAAGAGCTGCCATGCAGCATAATGATATGACTGATGACTGGATGGATTGGATGGAGCAGTGCAATCAGAGCCTGGCTTCTTAAAAGCACTCTGAGGAGTTGGGGGCGTGTGTGTGTGTGTGTGTGTGTGTGTGTGTGTGAGTGAGTGAGTGTGTGTACGCGGTGGCGTGTGTCGGTGAGAGTGTGTATCTGTGTGTGTGCATGAGTATGTGTGTGTGCGTCTGTGTGTGTGTGCGCGTGAGTGTGTCTGTGTGTGTGCGCATGAGTGAATGAGTGTGTGCGTGTGTGAATGTGTGTGTGTGTGTGTGTGTGTGTGTGTGTGTGCTGCACACAGCCTGCCCTGGAGGTGTCACATTTCCCATAATCCCTGTCTGCGGCAGAGACAGGCTCTTAAAGCACCACCCAAGGAACAGAATAACAATCTACTGTCTTATTCACATGTGCATGAGCAAACACACACACACACTTATTCACATGTGCATGAGCGCACACACACACACACTTATTCACATGTGCACGCGCACACCCACACACACACTTATTCAAATGTGCACGAGCACACCCACACACACACACACACTTATTCACATGTGCATGAGCAAACACACACACACACTTATTCACATGTGCATGTGCGTGCACACACACACACACACACACACACACACACACACACACACACACACACACACACACACACACACACACTTATTCAAATGTGCATGAGCACACACACACACACACACTTATTCGCATGTGCATACACACACACACACACACACACACACACACTTATTCAAATGTGCATGAGCACACACACACACACACACACACACACTTATTCAAATGTGCATGAGCACACACACACACACACACACACACTTATTCGCATGTGCATACACACACACACACACACACACACACACACAGTAGCTCTGAGCAATGACCTCATCAATCATAAATGAATGAAGACTAATTTTCTTCGGAGCCTAAATGTTTCTTAACATTAATATTCTTACTTGGACCTGAAGGCTGAACCTATTTGTGATAATGGACTGTTTTTAATCCCAAAAGTCACAAATTCCAAGATATCAAAAGCATAAAATCTAATTTGTGCTTTTCCTCAATCAAGCCACAGGACTGATGCTGTAGCGGTTAGACTGAGGCAGCCCAGCCTGCCTCAGCTAAGGCTGCTCTCAGGTCGCAGTTCAATAATGATCCTCCTCTGCCTGTACTGTCCTAACCTGACTCCACAAAAGCTACATTTCCCAGCATTCCCCGCAAACTCTCTGCCCCAGAATGCCATTTCCCAGAATTCCCAGCACATTAACCTCTCCAAGAACTGCATTTCCCAGCATGTCCAACACACTCACCTCTGCAGACGTACATTTCCCAGCATCCTAAGCACACTCACCTCTCCAGAACTACATCTCCCAACACTGCCAAGGCACCCACTTCCTCCACAGCCACGCCCTGCTGCAGGCAGACGGTCGGCCAGAGGAGGTGCTATTTTCCAGACAAAAGCCCTGCCTTCTACAGCCCCTCCCTGCTCTGTGTGAAGTGGTAGCCCATTAGCATCGATTTGGCACCACTGTTGCTAACGCTACAGTCCAGGTGCACAAAGCCTTGATTTGTTTGTGCATTAATAGCGGTCTTACTGCGTTTATGTATTATCGTATTAGCATACCCTTACAATGCAGCCTCCTTAAAATCTGCAGATGATAATTACCTATCAGCTGAATTTTTATTTAACACATCAAAAGACAATATTAATATTACATAACACAGCAAGTGAGTCCTCACAAATGAATAAATTCTAATTAATAAAAAAAGGAACCATTTGCAACACAATGCACTCACGCTCAGGGATGCACAAACACAAACACACGCACGCACGCACGCACTCACCCAGCATGAACCCACCTTGCACCCAGACACAAAAACAGATAGACAGGCTGACAGGTTGACACACACACCCACACGCCTACACACACGCACACAGCCACACACGCACACACGCACATGACAACAGACAGATTAAATGAAGACCAAAACAGAGACTTTTCTCAGAATTCAGAGCATTATTCACAATGCCTTGTCATTACTAATAAAGCATGCCATATACAAATGCTCTTTGACTGTGTTACACCTGTCATGTCTTAATGGTTTTATACACAAGACAAATGCCATGCCCAGACTAGGTCCTCAAAAACATGCACAGCAGCACCCACGCAAGCACACACACGTATATATATGCACACACACATGCACACATGCTCGCACACACGCATATACATACTCACACACGCTCTCACGCATGCACGTACACACACACACTCACACACACTCTCACACATGCACACATGCTCGCACACACGCACATACATACTCACACATGCTCTCACGCATGCTCGCACACACGCAGATACATACTCACACATGCTCTCACGCATGCTCGCACACACGCATATACATACTCACACACGCTCTCACGCATGCACGTACACACACACACACACACACACACACGCACGCATGCTCGCACACACGCATATACATACTCACACATGCTCTCACGCATGCATGTACACACTCACACTCACACACACTCTCACACATGCACGCATGCTCGCACACACGCATATACATACTCACACATGCTCTCACGCATGCACATACACACACACACACTCACACACACTCTCACGCATGCACGCATGCTCGCACACACGCAGATACATACTCACACATGCTCTCACGCATGCTCGCACACACGCATATACATACTCACACATGCTCTCACGCATGCACACACACACTCACACAGCATTCCCTGCATTGTATGCGGTCTGTTGTTGTGAATCTGAACGAGAGGGGCTGGTGCACAGACACCCATCTTCACTATTAACACAATAATTAAGAAGTTTCAGACAACTGGAGCTGTGTTGAACCCGCCTGGAAGAGGACACAATTATTTACCCCCCCCACGCACGGGAAGGAGGCTGATTCAGGAGGAAGAAGTTTCTCCAAGGATCACAGCTGGAGAACTGCTGAAGAGACGGCTCAATCACCAAGCCTCCGAAAACTGCAATCAGACGCCACTTCCAGACCCAACAAGCTAATTGGGGGACAGAGGACCTCGGCTGTCCTCAAACCACAAACTGGAGTTTGCTAAACGACGCTAAAACTTTGATGGGAACCGGGTTTTTCCCAGTCAGTCGAGATAAAAACAGAGGTCGGTTCGGTGGAAAAAGAAGCACAGTCATGCAGAAGAGATCCAGATCCCCAGTGTGAAGAACGGTGGTGGATCTGCTTTGCTGTGGGACTGTTTTACCTGCAATGGCTGTGGGAACCTCATTAGGATACACGGCACCATGGGCTCCATCAAACACCAGGAGATTTTAGATCTAAATCACAATCCTCTGCCAGGGGGGTTAAAACTGGGTCAGGGTTGGATTTTCCAGCAGGACAATGATCCAAAGCATACCCCCAAATCCACAACAAAATGGTTCAGTGACCACAGAATCCAGCTTAGTCAAAGGCCATCCCAGCCCCCTGATCTAAGCCCCATTTAAAACTGTGGTGAGCTGAAGAGGAGAGTCCACAGGTGAGGACCTGGGACTCTGCAGGATGTGGATTTGGAGGTATGCTTCAGGTCACTGTACTGCTGGAAGATCCTACCCTAATCCAGTTTTATCCGACCCGACTCGGATTTAGATCTAAAATCCTGGTATTTGATGGAGTCCACGGTGCCTGGTATCCTAATAAGGTTCCCAGAGCCACTGCAGGCAAAGTAGCCCCACAACATCCCGGATCTATCTTGTGTTTCAACCAAACCATCACATCTACCGTGGATTTAATCCAAACCAGGGTATAAACCTGAGATCTAATCCATCCTAGCATATCTACCTCATATTTAATCCAAGCATATGTGAAGAGTGAAGATTTATCTATGCAGCCAACAAACACCCTCTGCTAACTCAACTACCTCACCTCCGTGTGAGGAAGCGGAGTTGTATGTGTTTTTGTGTCACATGACTATGTACTGTGTGTTGTGTGATATTCTGCTCTGCCATATGAAATGTTCTGTGTTTCTGTATGAGGCCAGAGTTTAATCAATCATGCTGCAATGAAAGCAGTTACCACCAGCGTATATTATGAGGCAATAAAACGCCTATTCTATTCTATTCTATTCTATTCTATTCTATTCTATTCTATTCAGAGGTGGGCCATTTATGTGGTGTATTGCACGGTCATTTTAAAATAAAAGCAGTCGCTTACTCCAGGTCTCAGACGCCCCAGACCCCGTTGTGTGTGGAAAATAGCCGGCAGGGTTTTCCGGCGTGGAACAGCAGGCCAGTGATGAATAGGGAACTTAAAGCGCGGATCTGATGAGCGGTCCCACCGGGCGCGTAGGCGGCTGGGCACGGCGGCCACCGGACACCGGGCGTGTGAGGTTACACATGCACATTCATCCCCCGCCCGCCCGCAGGCCCGCCCGCCCGCCCGCGTAACCAACTGGAGCAGTCCGGCCCGCTCTCCGCCAGGCGCAACCGATGACATCATCCGCATCGGGCACAGGCGGCAAGCTCCGGGCCTGGAGGGCCGCAGTGACTGCAGGGGCTTCTTTTTTTGGGGGTGTTTTGGGGGGTGTTCTCGGCACCGGTGGTTCACTTAAGTCACTGATTGGCCACGGGACCCGCACACCTTGTTCTCAGGGCCTTAACTGGCAGCTTAATGGAAAGGAAAACACATGAACCCACACGGACACTGCGGCCCCCCGGGGATTCGTCTGACCCCCCCCCCCCCCGACACTGCGGCCCCCTGGGGATTCGGCCTGGCCCGACGCAACAGGACCCTCGGGGAAAACGGAGCGCCAGGTTTTCCCGGGAATCTGAAAATGGCGTCCCATTTCCATTTTTTCCTTTTTTCTTTCAGGGGTGCTTTTCATAAAGGTGCTTAAAAAGAAAACAGGCAATGGGTGGCATGGTGGTCGCATCAAAACAAGAAGGTCCTGGGTTCGAACCCCAGCCGGGGACTTTCTGGGTGTGGAGTTTGCATGTTCTCCCCGTGTCCGCGTGGGTTTCCTCCGGGTACTCCGGTTTCCTTCCCCAGTCCAAAGAATGGCGGGGGGGGGGGGGGGGGGGGGGGGTGGGGCAGTAACAGGGCATTGCTGTAGAAGAGCATGTGTGCTCAGTCAACCTACCCTGTATAAGCAGAGCTGAACAATAAACAAATTAATTAATTAATTGATTAATCAGCGAGTGAAGCAAAACCTGGCCAGTGGGCAGCAGCCTCGGGCGTTACCCAGCAACAGAGGGGGAGGAGTCTATCCTCCGCTGGCCAGCCCGGTGTCAGATGAAGTTTGGCTAAACGGTACAGAGGAGGGAATGGGGAATAGATCAGAGCACATACTGTAACCACAGAGGTAGTCAGGTCAAAGCCCAGAGGAGCAGGAGTAAAGACAGAACAGATCTGACGGAGACGTGTGGGAATGTTGGCTGCCCTCCGTCATATACCCTACACACACGCACACACACACACACACACACACACACACGCACACACACACACACACACACACACACACACACGCACACACACACACACTACGGGACTTCACACTGCTCACACTGATGGCTGAGAAAGAAGGCCTCACCCAGACCAGTCTACAGGCAGAGACAGAGATCATCAGGAAAGAGCGATGGAGGCGAAGGTCGGCAGGAATAAAACGCAGCGGGTCGTCGTGAAGCGGAGAGAACCCGCGACCCGGCGTCCACGCTAAGCCCCGTTCACACCCGCGTGGCCCCTCCCCCGCACGGTCGGCCAATCGGAGCCCAGAACGCGCCGCGCACGCGCCGTCCTGCTTGCGCGCGCTCTCTAACGAGCCGCAGGTCCAGAGTCGCGCGACACCCCCCTCCTGCAGACCATAAACGGGACCGCACACGTCAGGATCCGACCCAGACCATCACCAGCACCGACCGGCAGGATCCGACCCAGACCGTCACCAGCACCGACCGGCAGGATCCGACCCAGACCGTCACCAGCACCGGCAGGATCCGAACCCAGACCGTCACCAGCACCGGCAGGATCCGAACCCAGACCGTCACCAGCACCGACCGGCAGGATCCGACCCAGACCGTCACCAGCACCGACCAGCAGGATCCGACCCAGACCGTCACCAGCACCGACCGGCAGGATCCGACCCAGACCGTCACCAGCACCGACCGGCAGGATCCGACCCAGACCGTCACCAGCACCGACCAGCAGGATCCGAACCCAGACCGTCACCAGCACCGACCAGCAGGATCCGAACCCAGACCATCACCAGCACCGACCGGCAGGATCCGACCCAGACCATCACCAGCACCGACCAGCAGGATCCGAACCCAGACCATCACCAGCACCGGCAGGATCCGAACCCAGACCATCACCAGCACCGGCAGGATCCGAAGCCAGACCTTCACCAGCACCGGCAGGATCCGACCCAGACCATCACCAGCACCGGCAGGATCCGAACCCAGACCATCACCAGCACCGGCAGGATCCGAACCCAGACCATCACCAGCACCGGCAGGATCCGACCCAGACCTTCACCAGCACCGGCAGGATCCGACCCAGACCATCACCAGCACCGGCAGGATCCGAACCCAGACCGTCACCAGCACCGGCAGGATCCGAACCCAGACCGTCACCAGCACCGGCAGGATCCGAACCCAGACTGTCACCAGCACCGGCAGGATCCAAACCCAGACCGTCACCAGCACCGGCAGGATCCGAACCCAGACCGTCACCAGCACCGGCAGGATCCAAACCCAGACCGTCACCAGCACCGGCAGGATCCGACCCAGACCGTCACCAGCACCGGCAGGATCCGAACCCAGACCGTCACCAGCACCGGCAGGATCCGAACCCAGACCGTCACCAGACTGTGACGCAAAACAGATCTGGGGAAATCCCATCTGTGTCCGATTTCGGAGCCACATTTAACGAATGAGAAATGAATTGGAGTCTCAAAGACGCCAGATAATCGCGGCAGGAGAAACGCGGGTGCAAACGGGGCCTACGCAAGACGGAATCCCAGGGTCACAGACGGAAATCCATCCCAGACCGGCAGGATCCGAACCCAGACCGTCACCAGCACCGGCAGGATCCGAACCCAGACCGTCACCAGCACCGGCAGGATCCGAACCCAGACTGTCACCAGCACCGGCAGGATCCAAACCCAGACCGTCACCAGCACCGGCAGGATCCGAACCCAGACCGTCACCAGCACCGGCAGGATCCGAACCCAGACCGTCACCAGCACCGACCGGCAGGATCCGACCCAGACCGTCACCAGCACCGACCAGCAGGATCCGACCCAGACCGTCACCAGCACCGACCGGCAGGATCCGACCCAGACCGTCACCAGCACCGACCGGCAGGATCCGACCCAGACCGTCACCAGCACCGACCAGCAGGATCCGAACCCAGACCGTCACCAGCACCGACCAGCAGGATCCGAACCCAGACCATCACCAGCACCGACCGGCAGGATCCGACCCAGACCATCACCAGCACCGACCAGCAGGATCCGAACCCAGACCATCACCAGCACCGGCAGGATCCGAACCCAGACCATCACCAGCACCGGCAGGATCCGAAGCCAGACCTTCACCAGCACCGGCAGGATCCGACCCAGACCATCACCAGCACCGGCAGGATCCGAACCCAGACCATCACCAGCACCGGCAGGATCCGAACCCAGACCATCACCAGCACCGGCAGGATCCGACCCAGACCTTCACCAGCACCGGCAGGATCCGACCCAGACCATCACCAGCACCGGCAGGATCCGAACCCAGACCGTCACCAGCACCGGCAGGATCCGAACCCAGACCGTCACCAGCACCGGCAGGATCCGAACCCAGACTGTCACCAGCACCGGCAGGATCCAAACCCAGACCGTCACCAGCACCGGCAGGATCCGAACCCAGACCGTCACCAGCACCGGCAGGATCCAAACCCAGACCGTCACCAGCACCGGCAGGATCCGACCCAGACCGTCACCAGCACCGGCAGGATCCGAACCCAGACCGTCACCAGCACCGGCAGGATCCGAACCCAGACCGTCACCAGACTGTGACGCAAAACAGATCTGGGGAAATCCCATCTGTGTCCGATTTCGGAGCCACATTTAACGAATGAGAAACGAAGCGGAGTCTCAAAGACGCCAGATAATCGCGGCAGGAGAAACGCGGGTGCAAACGGGGCCTACGCAAGACGGAATCCCAGGGTCACAGACGGAAATCCATCACCGCGGCCATTTCACACAAATACAGGGTGAGGAAACATTAACTGATTACCAAGGAAACCTGTTTTCCCCAATCACCAACAACCACCCAAAGCAGAAGGACAGAGGTGACCAATCACAGGTCCAGGAGTGTAGGCGGGAAACAGAATCAGAGGAACAGTGTATTCCAATAGGCAGAACAAGGTTTATGTTCTAATAAGTCTTTAACAGGCAGAGGTTATCAGATTAAACTACTGAATGAATTTATTTTTATATCCAGATAAAGAAAACAGAGTTTCTACTTACTGGATATCCATAAAAATCTGACTAATTCCATAAACATGCCTATACACTAATTTTAGATATAAATATGTATTTCTTACCTAGCAGAAAGTATTAAAAACCTCTTAATTTTAAAATTTATTAGAAATTTTTACAACTTTTTACAACCTCTTATGCTGGGCTTATTCTTCAGACATTACGTTGCAGGTTGATTACACTGCAATAAGACACTCGCCTTATTAATCATGCTGAAGTCATTAACCTAATTAAGTGACTGATCATTATGAGGACACTTTCTCTCACAGTCATTAACTGAATTAAGGTTATCACACTGGTGCAGTGACAGACCTACCAATCCCCCCTTTCCCCATTCACACTACCCAGAATGCATCTGGAGCTCTCAGTGGGCCTCATGCGAAAAACCTTTCTAAAATTCTTCTGACGTTTGTTCTTAATTGAAGTTCCCTCCGAAAAAGCTAACGGGCGATTTGTGAAACACACGCCGACCGAAGATTGTGTGTGCAGCCCGGGTGCATCAGGGTATGAATCCCAGATGTTCGTAAATTTAACGCACGTGCCTGTTCATGATGACGTACACAAAGAAACAACCTGGCGATCCCACAGACGTATACATCTATGAGCCATCCTATAAAAGCGAATACACCACCGCTACGTACGTCCTCCTGTGATGTCATCACAGAGACGCTGGCGTGAGTGAAGACAGCGACCGGTTGGACAGCATAGCTGCAGTTTTGAAGCGAACGGAGTCTAGCATGCTATCGAGCTAGCTCCACATCGGGCATCACGGTCACCCGCCAGACACCTCGTCGTGGAGTAGCGCGTTAGCACGAGCATCATTAGGCGCCGGCTGCTAACGCGCGCTAATCGAGACAAAGCACCGCTCGGCGTGACGGCTCGTTAGCACCCCCCCCTCTCGTCGCGGATAACGAGGCGCTTCAGAGCAAAGCAAGTGGAATCCTCGCACAAACCTGACTGCTAAATTTGAGCGGTTAAGTGAGCCAGTTACCAGAGACACATAGCCTCGGGGGTAAGGCTAACGACCGTCACAGGACACTTCTGGGAGTTCCCGTCCATCAAGTTAATTAATTCATTGATTAATTACATTATTAAGAACAAATTGCAAACCAGCACTGTATGGCTTTCAGAGTATAAAGATCCCTCCGGCATGAAAGCTTGTTTGTGTAGCATTTCTCTCGACCTTCACTCTCGCACAATCTTCATGTTTATGATTTCTGCTGCTCTGACTGGAGAGCCATCTTCATCTGTCATTTATTGATTCTGTTTTTTTATGCTGTAATTTTAAATGAGGTAACTTTGAATAATTCAGGGAATAAATGTGCTATATTATTATTAGCAGTAATGTTATTATTGTTATTATTATTATTATTATTATTATTATTATAGGAGGAAAAAATTACAAAGCCAGACAGAAACCTCTAATCAGGATGCACAGATCTGATTGAAAGAGAGAACACAAGAGTGATGGAGAGATGAAGAGAGCCATCAATGAAAGAGTGCTGCCTCTCCTTACCCATATAAAAAAATCTTTGAAGAAACATTCAAAAAAAGCTACTCCACAAAAGGTTAAGAATAAAGAAAATGACTGAAATTATTTTGCATTTGCAAATCTCAGTGCAGCTAAATGTCAGACACCACTGAAGAATAAAATGTCACTCGGCAGAAATCATGTCTGTAGTCGCAGGCCCATTGGCACACGCCAGCCTTCTCCTTCGACAAAGAAGGCGGGGTTTGTCTTCTCTAGCGGGCAAGGAGGGCGGGGTTTACGGAGAGGGGCGGGGCTTATGTGGGTATATGACAGAAGGCTTGCCTGGGTGGAGTCCGGCTCTACCTATCCTGATGGCCAGCTCCTGGGGGTCTGTGAGCTGGGGGGGCGAGTCTTCCTCCTTCTCCTTGGGGGGCCTGGAGTCCACGGGGAGGGCCAGGGCCTTGTGGGGGTCATCGCCCACCCCCTGCAGAACACAGAAGACAAGGAGACCACATACATAACGTAGCATAACACAGCATAACCAAGTGCAGCATAGCATGATCAGTCTTACTGAGGTATGTTCTGATCCTATATTTTAAATGTCCCTTTGGCTAACTGTGACGGAATGTCCAGAATCGGAACAGCACACTCGCAGCTGACATCACAATAGGCCGCCGCAGTTGCCACAGATACGGCTCGGCCTCTCCTGCAGAGCTTCTAACAGACGAAGTCTCAGGCAACGTTAGCAGCGGAAGGCGACTTTATCCCAAAACCCATCAGTCCGTTTTCCGTCAGATATAATTCTCGCGAGCTAAAGAAATTTAAACGTTGGCTTTTTCCGAGCCAACAAAAAGTTTGTCCTCCCGCGTTCCTTCCTGGGTTCCTTTCGTGATAACTCGCAGGACTAACGAGACTAACGAGCAGAAGGGGGCAGCGGGACTATCGTGATAATGAGGAAGGTCTCTGAGAGACCCAGTCATTACCCCCGGGGCGACAGGAAAGATATTCTCAGAAAGGCAGAGCCACAGGAAGACTTCGGAGACGTTCGTGTACAGGAATAAAAACAGTCTGCCCGTATAAAGCTACACGCTCACCCCACAGAACACAGAACCAGTTCAGACTGGATCCTGCAGCGTACGTGCACGGACTCACACAGTCCAGTACTACAGGCGATGTAATGACAGGGTTCCCGCTCAAAACATCTTTTGTGGCTTTTTCCGCGGTTCTGAAAAGATTGGCTGCTTTGGTGCAATTTTCAGGGCCACTTTGAGCTACGAGGCGAGTTTTGTTGTGACAGTTACCTGCTTGAAAAGGGGGGGGGGGGAGCTCGAGCTTCACACAGTGTTCCCTAAGTGCCTTCTTTCTTTCTTTAACAGGTTGGAGCAAATCTGGGGGTGCGAACAACCAGAAGCTCCACTTGATTTTCTACTCTGCCATCTGAGCTCCCTTTTACCACGGTGGGTAAAGTAAACAACGCCAAGCGAGGTTAGCGGGAATGGAGGCGTTAGCGGGAATGGAGGCATTAGCGGGAATGGCGGAGTTAGCGGGAATGGAGGCGTTAGCGGGAATGGCGGAGTTAGCGGGAATGGAGGCGTTAGCGGGAATGGCGGAGTTAGCGGGAATGGAGGCGTTAGCGGGAAAGGCAGAGTTAGCGGGAAAGGCGGAGTTAGCGGGAAAGGCGGACATGCGTCGCTCACCGCCCGTGTGGTGTTGGCGGTTCAGCGGGAATGGGAACTCCGGGAACGCTGCCGGCCAGGTCAGGCGCTATATTACGGACGAACGCATTTTTTACCGGGTTTCGCCACAAACAGAACGCCTCCAGCTGCCTGGCGAGGGGGCGACCAGACCAAGCTTCCAGCTGGACATGCTCAAACTGCGGCCTCAGAAAAACACGTTTTTTTTTGTTTTTTTTTTTTTTTAAAGCTCATTTAAAAATGGAGGTGATGTGCCGACGCTTGACTGCAATCAGAGGAGGGCGTGACGAGGCTGCCCACAGGCCTCCACCGCTGGTCATTAACGCTGTGTTTATTTACGCGGGGGGGTTAAACCTCCCCCACAGCAGCACGCACCATAGATATCTCAGTGCTGCAGACTGGAGGAGTGATGTAATGGACTGTAATACCCCGCCATCGCGTGAAGCACAGCGCAGTCATTAAAAATACGTGTGAATTATGGGATGTGTCAGGGGCTTCAGGAGCAACCACGCGTACCGCACGCCTTCACTCCAGCACGATCGTTCTTTTTAAAAAAAAATAAAAATAAAACTTGATTTATTGAGCAATATTGCCCTTTCTCAAATACACGAGTCGAAATTACTGGCACTCCTAAAGATCATTTGAAATAAAATCGAGCACACAGTTAAATCAGCAACAAAGTTCTACCCACTTCAGCTGAACTCAGTCTTCGCAGAACTGTCCAGGCCCATCAGACTCAATATACTGCGTGTGTATTACTTGAGAAGGAAAAACGTATTTTTGTTCAAATTGTTTCAAACGTTTGAAAATCGTTTTTATTTTTAAATAATATGTGTGCGCTGAAATTCTCATCTGTTCCATGTTCACAAACAGTACCTCTTGCTTCAGTATGAGCTTTTTTATCCTCAACGATGCTTAGCCAATCAGGCTTTTGAATGAAAAAAAAGAGCAAATCTTAAATCGTGTTCTGCAGCAGAAGACAACGATGACTGACAAATGAAAGGCAAGCAGCACTTTGGCAAATATCGGCACTCAAGTGGGAGAAATCATGAGTAATTTCAACCTAAATGTGTGTGTGTGTGTGTGTGCGTGCGCGCGCGTGTGTGTGCATGCAACCACACAAGCACGTGTGAGATAGTCCAGTTCATTCATTTTATTTATTTAACCTTAATTTACACAGGCGAGTCTCACTGAGATAAAATCGTTTTTTCCACAGAGAGCTGTTTAGCGAGTTCAAAGCTGGTGCAGGCCACAGGCGGCTAGGCAGCGTCCAGCCACAGCTGCTCTGGGACCAGCTCATTTTGCCTGAATGTGTGACTCACGCATCAGGCAGAGGACTCCGGTCAGAGGTCCGTGAGGCGGGGCTGAAAAACCGCAGATTGTTTATCCCGTTAACGTCACCGAACGTGTTGCGTCTCTGTTCTCAATCACAGCGGAAACAGGGAGCGACCAAATTAAATAAAAGAAACAAAACAAAAAAAAAAAGGCTTCTATTCAGAGGGCAAGAGGCAGACCTGTGTAAAATTACACTTTATATAAATACTCAACGCGTTAGACGCTGGTAAAGTTCAAGCGGATCATTGACAGCTTTTTAAAGAAGCATGCATTTTCAACGATGTTCAGGACGATGTTTCCCCTTTCAGTTTGGGTAGCGGCCCGTTTCACTGAGTGTCCTCGGTCACCCCCCCCCCCCCCACGCGCCCCGCCCATATGCAAATGAGGCCGAGAGGAGGAGGCGTGTGCACAGCCTCTGCAGATCTGTTACACTCATGTTTTTATTAAATGGGGACGAGATCAAGGTCTAATGCTAATGAACCAGCCGCCTGCTGTCCCAAGCTCCCCCCCCCCCCCAGAACACCACCCTCTCCCTCAAACCCACTCCACACCCGCACAACACCCCCCCCCCTCCCTCAAACCCACTACACACCCGCACAACACCCCCCCCCTCCCTCAAACCCACTCCACACCCCCACAACACCCCCCCCAAACCCACTCCACACCCCCACAACACCCCCCCTCTCCCTCAAACCCACTCCACACCCCCACAACACCCCCCCCAAACCCACTCCACACCCCCACAACACCCCCCCTCTCCCTCAAAACCACTCCACACCCCCACAACACCCCCCCTCTCCCTCAAAACCACTCCACACCCCCACAACACCCCCCCTCTCCCTCAAAACCACTCCACACCCCCACAACACCCCCGCTCTCCCTCAAAACCACTCCACACCCCCACAACACCCCCCCTCTCCCTCAAAACCACTCCACACCCCCACAACACCCCCCCTCTCCCTCAAAACCACTCCACACCCCCACAACACCCCCCCTCTCCCTCAAACCCACTCCACACCCCCACAACACCCCCCCTCTCCATCAAACCCACTCCACACCCCCACAACACCCCCCCTCTCCATCAAACCCACTCCACACCCCCACAACACCCCCCCTCTCCATCAAACCCACTCCACACCCCACAACACCCCCCCTCCCTCAAACCCACTCCACACCCCCACAACACCCCCCCTCTCCCTCAAACCCACTCCACACCCGCACAACACCCCCCCCCCCAAAACCACTCCACACCCCCACAACACCCCCCCCTCCCTCAAACCTACTCTACACCCCCACAACACCCCCCCTCTCCCTCAAACCCACTCCACACCCGCACAACACCCCCCCCCCCCCAAAACCACTCCACACCCCCACAACACCCCCCCCTCCCTCAAACCTACTCTACACCCCCACAACACCCCCCCTCTCCATCAAACCCACTCCACACCCCCCCTCTCCCTCAAAACCACTCCACACCCCCACAACACCCCCCCCTCTCCCTCAAAACCACTCCACACCCCCACAACACCCCCCCTCTCCCTCAAAACCACTCCACACCCCCACAACACCCCCCCTCTCCCTCAAAACCACTCCACACCCCCACAACACCCCCCCTCTCCCTCAAAACCACTCCATACCCCCACAACACCCCCCCTCTCCCTCAAACCCACTCCACACCCCCACAACACCCCCCCTCTCCCTCAAAACCACTCCACACCCCCACAACACCCCCCCTCTCCCTCAAAACCACTCCATACCCCCACAACACCCCCCCTCTCCCTCAAACCCACTCCACACCCCCACAACACCCCCCCTCCCTCAAAACCACTCCATACCCCCACAACACCCCCCCTCTCCCTCAAACCCACTCCACACCCCCACAACACCCCCCCTCCCTCAAACCCACTCCACACCCCCACAACACCCCCCCTCTCCCTCAAACCCACTCCACACCCCCACAACACCCTCCGTCCCCCCTCAGAACCCCTTGCAATGACTCAAACTACAGCAAAACATGTCAACTCTGGAAAGACTATGTTTTCCCACTCATCTGTTTAGCAACCCTTGACCCTTGACCTTTGAGGGGGGTCCTGTTTTTCCTCCGCAGTTCGTCCCTGTCCTTCTCTTCTCGCTCCTCGTTCTGTTTACTGTACGTCTCCCTCTGACACGCATCAGCCAATCACAGTCACCGCTGCGGTCATGTGACTGACCACATCCCTTTCTGTGAGCCCAGGACCCTGACTCTGGCCTTTTTAAAGTCAAACTGCGCCCTCAACATCACCTCTTCACTAACTGCGTCTTCCCGGTTATTCTCTTCCTAGATTTTGCCTTGATCATGTCAATGATCATGACATGACAAAACAAGACAAAATCCATGACACTGCAGTGCCAGTGATCGTACCTAGAGAAACATTTTCCATTTTTAACAGTGCCCATTTATACAGCTGGACATACTGAAATATATATATATATATAAACACGCACGCACACACACGCGCGCACGCACGCACACACACACACAGGATTAATTCCGACACAACAGCATTTGTTCCACTGAGCTAACTTTCAGTAAGGAGACCCTGGGAAAGATAAAAAAGTTAAACTAATGAAATAAAATCCCGATGGCGGACTTGAACGGCCTTTACAGAGGGAGCACGCGCCCGGGGCAGGAAGCGCTCCATAAAACCGGGCCATTAGGGAAGGCGCTATTTGGGGAGAATTTACTGGTGTCCGTTTCGGGAGGGGGATGTTCCAGCTTCAGCACACACCTCCCCCCCCGCCCCCCTTACCCAATCTAAATGGGACCATCAAACCTAATCACCCTGGAAGACTCCGAAAAGGAAGAACCCAGCAAGGGTGGTCCCGCTAAAGGTTGAAACATGCCCCCCCTACACCACCCCCACCCCCCCCCCATCCCCCCGTCCCCAACTGAGCAGCAGCCACCCCCAGCCCGGCCTCACACTACTATGTTCCAGCAAGAACTTGGGCATAAAGCAAAACAGTGATCTGAAGAGCTTGCTCAAAAGACAGCATGCAAAAAATAAAGAGACGTTATAAAAGCAAAGAGTCATAATTTTGGTATTTCTTTCGCAAAACTGACTTGTCACATTCGCGTTTTCATCAGGATGCAGAACACCAAGGCATTACTAATTACATTTTTTTTTTTTTAAGTGAAAAAAATGACGAGTTCACTCTGAGTAAAGTAGTTCTCTTCCCACTGACTCCCATTCAAGGCGGAAACTCCCACCCCAAACATACACGAGTTCCTGTAGCTCTCAAAATGTACCCCCCCCCCCAACCCCCACTCCAAATGCAGAGCCTTATGAGCACACACGCACACACGCTCATACAGACACATATAGACAAACACACGCACACACACATACAGACACACGCGCACACACCACTCAAATTAACTTAAGCTACAGGGCTCCCTTCTGAGTGACAGGTCAAACCAGGGGGAGACTGGCCAATAGGAAGTCCCGCTGGGGGAGACGACAGCCAATATCCTCTTCCTGCTCATTAGCCCAATTTAATTAGGCCTTTCAGGGCCCGGTAGGGAGCGCAGGGTGTAAAACACAAGCATTTACACGTCCAGCAAGGAAAACACCATCACAGCAATCAGCAGCAAACCACTGTCCCAGTAAAACACCAAAGAGGGAATCACAGCAACCAGCAAACCGCTGTCCCAGTAAAACACCAAAGAGGGAATCACAGCAACCAGCAAACCGCTGTCCCAGTAAAACACCAAAGAGGGAATCACAGCAACCAGCAAACCGCTGTCCCTGTAAAGCACCAAAGAGGGAATCACAGCAACCAGCAAACCGCTGTCCCAGTAAAACACCAAAGAGGGAATCACAGCAACCAGCAAACCGCTGTCCCTGTAAAACACCAAAGAGGGAATCACAGCAACCAGCAAACCGCTGTCCCTGTAAAACACCAAAGAGGGAATCACAGCAACCAGCAAACCGCTGTCCCAGTAAAACACCAAAGAGGGAATCACAGCAACCAGCAAACCGCTGTCCCAGTAAAACACCAAAGAGGGAATCACAGCAACCAGCAAACCGCTGTCCCTGTAAAGCACCAAAGAGGGAATCACAGCAACCAGCAAACCGCTGTCCCAGTAAAACACCAAAGAGGGAATCACAGCAACCAGCAAACCGCTGTCCCTGTAAAACACCAAAGAGGGAATCACAGCAACCAGCAAACCGCTGTCCCTGTAAAACACCAAAGAGGGAATCACAGCAACCAGCAAACCGCTGTCCCAGTAAAACACCAAAGAGGGAATCACAGCAACCAGCAAACCGCTGTCCCAGTAAAACACCAAAGAGGGAATCACAGCAACCAGCAAACCGCTGTCCCAGTAAAACACCAAAGAGGGAATCACAGCAACCAGCAAAGCGCTGTCCCAGTAAAACACCAAAGAGGGAATCACAGCAACCAGCAAACCGCTGTCCCTGTAAAACACCAAAGTATTTTACACCACAGAGAGGAAAAATGTTTTAGTCACAGCCTTCTTGTGTGCTTTTCATTTTACACCATCTTATTTCCCAAAGCCTCTTTGATAAACACGGATAACACGGTCCTCCAATGACCCGACATTCTTAATTAAAAAATTCTAAATTAAAGCACTTTGGGCTGAAAACTATTCTATTAAAGGCGTTATATTTTTAAAAAATAACCACTAAAGGGCATGAGAGTGATTCAACACCACAACAGCAGCAGCCTCACTTAGAGAGGACAAACCAACAGGTGTACACTGATGCAGCTGAACCAGGAGTAGGCCCACACTTAGCTGAGGCTAAATCTACAGGTAAACACTGCTGAAGCTGAGCCAACAGGGACACACACCTGAGGTTGTACTTACAGGTAAACACATCTGAGGTTGTACTTACAGGTACACACACCTGAGGTTATACTTACAGGTACACACATCTGAGGTTGTACTTACAGGTACACACACCTGAGGTTATACTTACAGGTACACACACCTGATGTTGTACTTACAGGTACACATACCTGAGGTTATACTTACAGATACACACACCTGAGGTTGTACTTACAGGTACACACACCTGAGGTTATACTTACAGGTACACACACCTGAGGTTGTACTTACAGGTACACACACCTGAGGTTGTACTTACAGGTAAACACACCTGAGGTTGTACTTACAGGTACACATACCTGAGGTTATACTTACAGATACACACACCTGAGGTTGTACTTACAGGTACACACAGCATGGTGGCCACTCCCTTCACCACATCCAATCACAAGCCAGCACTGTGGCCACACCCACCATCAGCCCACACACTGCTCCTTTAACATGGCCCAACACAGGGAAACCGAAGACACTCATCACTATGGCAACAGAAGCCCTGCACACTGGATCAGATCAGAATGATCACCGCAATAACGAGCCAAAGAACAAGAACACAAATGTGCAGCCTCAAACTGTGCTAGAGAAACTCTGGACAGGCCCTGGTCCTGGAGAGCCGCAGGGTCTGCTGGGGTCCCCAGCCCTGGTCCTGGAGAGCCACAGGGTCTGCTGGGGTCCCCAGCCCTGGTCCTGGAGAGCCACAGGGTCTGCTGGGGTCCCCAGCACCAGTCCTGGAGAGCCGCAGGGTCTGCTGGGGTCCCCAGCCCTGGTCCTGCAGAGCCGCAGGGTCTGCTGGGGTCCCCAGCCCTGGTCCCGTAGAGCCACAGGGTCTGCTGGGGTCCCCAGCCCTGGTCCCGGAGAGCCGCAGGGTCTGCTGGGGTCCCCAGCCCTGGTCCTGCAGAGCCACAGGGTCTGCTGGGGTCCCCAGCCCTGGTCCTGGAGAGCCGCAGGGTCTGCTGGGGTCCCCAGCCCTGGTCCTGGAGAGCCACAGGGTCTGCTGGGGTCCCCAGCCCTGGTCCCGGAGAGCCACAGGGTCTGCTGGGGTTCCCAGCCCTGGTCCTGCAGAGCCACAGGGTCTTCTGAAACCAGCATGAAATTCAGACCTGAAAAAGTTCAACAATCAAGACCAGCAGACCCTCCAGGACCAGGGTTGAGAAACCACTGCTGTGTCACAGTGAAACGCATCGAAACAACAATAGAAAATCAGGGAGAACAGGAAACAGCGTGATCTCAAGGAGGAAATGAGGGGTTTGGGGTGTGGGGGGGCAGGGGGTTAAAGCAGTAATTTAAAAGGAACACCATAGTGGGCAGAGGACCTATAATCTCTGCAGGTGGGGGGCAACAGATTATTAAAGGACAAAGGGGAACTAACACGCACACAAACGTATCACAAATGTGATAAACCATTCGGTTGCCTGCCTCTGATTGGTGGACAGGAACCAGCATTTTTACTTCAGGGACAAGGTCGAAGCTTGCACTGCCAGCCCTGTCACTGACCTTGGTATGATTTAAAGTGTAAGGGACACTATGTTTTTCCACCATTGGTAAACAGTTATGAAATAAAACTTTGGGGGAGAACTATGCATCACAAGTGAGCGGGTGGGAGGGGTGGGGGGGGGGGGTGTCACTGCTACACGAAACCAAAGGGCCATCTGGATCAAACCAGGGGAAGCAGCCGGTTATTAATTTCCTTTTGGGGGACGGGGGACAGGGACGGGGGGGGGGCAGGTATACACACATCTGCCCCCCCCCCAGCGGAGTATTATCATGCAGATGAGTTCTCCTGAAAGCTCCGCCTCCTCAGCAGATTAGCGGTAATTGCGCGGCTTTTTAGAAGCGCGGCCGCCGCGGGCCTCCGGTAGTAACGGCAGGGGCTTGGGGGGGTGGGGGGGCGGGGGGGCTGGCCAGGGGTACGGGGGGGGGGGGGGGGGGGCTCGCTGATACGCGCTCGCTGACATTTACGAGGCAATGAGGAATGTCAATTCAGAATCGACGCGGCCGAGCAGGTAGACCCCCCCCCCCCCACCCCCACACCTCCTGACTCATCAAGCGCTCGAAGGGTTCAGGCAATTATGTCCCCCCCACCCCCCCACTCCGCCCCCCTCCCGCCCCCCCCCCCGCACCCCCCCACACAGCAGACAGAGTTCACACCGTTAACTCTCTCCCACCGACAGGGAAACGTCTCACCTTTTCACTCACTCAACCTTAATGCTCCGCAACTAAACCAGCCGAGGACCGAAAGCTCTTTTTCCAGAGAGACCCGGTCCACGCAGGCGCCAACCATAACCCTAACCCTAACCCTAACACAGCACGTGACGACAAAACAGGAAAACAGCTGCAGGAGAAAAGCTCAGATTCCCAAATGGGAAAAAAGGGTTTGTTTTCGTTTTCGTTTCCACTGCAGTTTGTAGCGGTTCTTTTAACCAGGCAATTTATTTTTATTTTTTTTTATTTTTTTTAAATGGACGCCCATTGTTAGCTGTGGAAAACGTCGCTTTATACCCGGCCCCCTAGTGGCATGAGTGGGCACTGCCCAAACCCACGGTTCACTCAGCCAACGAACACGGCGTAGGTTCGAGCTCCGAGCCTTCAGGGGCCTTCGCTATGAATGGTAAGGATGAGGATGGTGATGATGATGAGGATGATGGTAAATGGACTGCATTTATATAGCGCTTTTATCCAAAGCGCTTTACAACTGATGCCTCTCATTCGCCAGAGCAGTTAGGGGTTAGGTGTCTTGCTCAAGGACACTTCGACACGCCCAGGGCGGGGTTTGAACCGGCAACCCTCCGACTGCCAGACAATCGCTTATATGGGAGCTATGTCGCCCCCATATAATCCTCCTCAGCTCTCCATTAAGCTCCCTGAACCCTCATTACACCCTAAACCACGGCAATTATATTCCTTTATATTATTTATTTTTTTTTTTTTTTAGTCATCTCGTCTCATGTGAAAACAACAATACCCACTCAGCTTTCAGAACAGCACTTCAGATTCCTGAGTAAACGATTCAAGGAAAAAAAAGAAGCTTTAAATGTCCATGTGTGATGTATCTGCATTTCATGCACATCTGGTCCATCCAATACTTGCATCTCGTGGGTTCTGTTGTCCATATAAACGTGGCTGTACTCCAAAATGACTCCTTTCACACTCAAGCTGTTGTTGTCAGAGCGATATGTCCCCACTGAGAAAACGACCGACAAGTAGAGCGACAAATCTGACGTTTCGGGAAAACGTCCGTTGGGTCGACCGGCCTGTTTTGCTTTCTGAGCAGCGACTGGTTTCCTTACAAGCCAATCAAGTACGAGCCAATCAAGTACAAGGACAAGTCAGACCAGGGATCAGCAACTCACGGTCCTCGAGGGCCGAGAACTGCTGGTTTTCCACCCTCCCTTTGCCTGGGAGTCAGGTGTGAAGACAGTCTGGCCAATCAGTAGCACTAATTACCCGGGAGAAAAGAAAAACCAGGGCTGGATTTGGATTGGAGGGCCAGAGTTGATGATCCCTGAGTTAGACTAAGCCAACCAACAAGGCCTATCAGCCAGCCCAGCAGGGGGCAGCAGAGCAACAGCGTGCAGGCCATTTAAATGGCCGGATTTAAAGCTCCCGCAGTCATTTAGACAACAGCTTCAGTATTGTCTTTTAAAATACAGTCTCTGAACCGATTATGGTAGATACTCAAAAAAAAAAAAAAAGGTTTCTCACTGTGCCCAAGTTATTGAAGAGCTCGACAAACGTGAATCTTCAAAACAAAAACTTAGACTTAAAATAAAAAGCCTCAGGTAATTTCATGGTTTTTAGACATATGCACAATTTATTTTTTCCCAGTGGTGGCAAACATGGTAGAAGTGAACTCAAGAATACTTTTAAAAAAATAGTTTTAAGCCTTTATTTAAGGGAACTGCAAAAACAAGCGAAAATGGCCTTTTTTAGTGCTTGGCTAATGGACGGTTGAACTTTTAGAAGATTAATGTCCTTTTCTTATTTTTCCCGTCCCCTAGGACAGAGATAAGCGTCTGAGAGTTTCCACATCTCAGCTCAATCAAGAACACCCGGTCCCCATGGCAACGTGATGCGCTGGTGGTCCCATTGTAGCTTAACAGACCAGACGCCCAAATCCATATCAGGATTGGCCTGGGGGGGCTGGGGGGGTGGGGGCATTGCCAAGCCAACAGAGTGACCCTTCACCTCTCCTGCCCACAGCAAACCCTCTAACAGGATTCTGTGAGAGCTGAGCTTCCTGGGGGGGGGTGGGTAAGGGGGAAGGGGGGGGGGCGCGTCTGGTTTTTGTTCCGCCAGTTATCCCAGTCAGTCAGCCTCAGACACCAGCGGCAGGTCGGCCGCGGGTTCGAGCGCAGAGGAACACTCCTCACACGGGCGAGACCGCTGTCGTTCAGCAGCCTGTCGATAAGCACGGCCAAAGTGTCAGATCCCAGGAAAACAAACAGGACGGGGTAAAATGAGCCCCCCCGGGAGCCCTCAACTCCAGCCGCCGCTGGTTTTCCGGATTTCCTTTCCATCGGCAGCCAATCCAGGCCACGGAGGTGTGCGGACCCCTTAAGCCAGCCAATGACTTTACATCGTGGATGGGCAAACCTGGGCCTCGATTCTAAATCCGGTCCTGGTTTTCTTTCCCCCCAGATAACTAACTACACTCCCGCACTGATTGGCCAGACCGCACTCACAGCCGCACTGATTGGCCAGGCCGCACTCACACCCGCACTGATTGGCCAGACCGCACTCACCCCCGCACTGATTGGCCAGACCACACTCACCCCCGCACTGATTGGCCAGACCGCACTCACACCTGACTCCCAGGTGAAGGGAGGGCGTGGTAAAAGCAGCAGCTCTCTCGGTCCCAGAGGGCCGTGGGGTTTGAGTGACAGGGGCCCGAATGAAGCGCTGGAGCGAGCGAGGGAGCACAGGCAGAGCCGGCAGAGGCGGTGGCACAGCCGGATTCGAGCGCAGAGTCTGAGATCCCAGCCTGGCTCGCAGAGAGCCGGTCCCGGCGCAGACTCGGGTGGGCGGGGGCTGGTGGGGGGGGGGGGCGAGACCCCAGCCCGCTGAGCAGAGGCGGTGGTATTTCGGTGACGGGCGGAGTCGTCCGCGGTGAGCTTGTTACGGAGGCGAGGGCTCGTGTCAGACTCGATCTCCCCCGCGCGCCGCTCGCCGAAATTGATATTTGCCGGGGCGGCGGTGGCGCGATGCGGACGGCATTTCACACATTCGTCAGGGGGAGACGGGCGACTCAACGCGGCGTGCAGGACGAGCCTGAACCCATTACTGCACTCCTCAGAGCAAAACAGGGAAGCTCTGCAAACAGCGCAGACCTGGAGCAGCACAGCCAATGCCACCACAGATGCCATGTCGCCATAGAGGCCCTGTCGCCACAGACGTTATTTCACCATAGATGCCACTTCACCATAAATGCAATGTCATTATTTGTATTCCACAAGGACCTTTAATCCATTAACTGGAGATATGGATACTGTGTGTGTGTGCGTGTGCGTGTGCGTGTGCGTGTGCGCGTGTGTGCGTGTGCGTGTGCGTGTGTGCATGCTGTGTGACAGCATCAGTAGAGTGATTACACACATTCGGGTCCTCCACCCTTGGGCACACGTCCTCATGAATATAACTAGGCTGTTACAGGAGTGTTAGGTCTGACTAGGACTGCGACCACACCAGGGCCCAGACCACAGAGAGACTGTGACCGCACCAGGGCCCAGACCTCAGAGAGACCGCACCAGGGCCCAGACCTCAGAGAGACCGCACCAGGGCCCAGACCTCAGAGAGACTGTGACCGCACCAGGGCCCAGACCTCAGAGAGACCGCACCAGGACCCAGACCTCAGAGAGACCATGACCGCACCAGGGCCCAGACCTCAGAGAGACCGCACCAGGGCCCAGACCTCAGAGAGACCGCACCAGGGCCCAGACCTCAGAGAGACCGCACCAGGGCCCAGACCTCAGAGAGACCGCACCAGGACCCAGACCTCAGAGAGACCGCACCAGGGCCCAGACCTCAGAGAGACCGCGACCGCACCAGGGCCCAGACCTCAGAGAGACCGCACCAGGGCCCAGACCTCAGAGAGACCGCACCAGGGCCCAGACCTCAGAGAGACTGCACCAGGCTCTGATTATTGAAGGCCTCAAACGAAACAGGTGTCACCTCCCATGGGAAGCCGATGTGGCCCAGCCAGGACTGTCAGGATTCCGGTTCATTAAAACCTCCACACATGGCGAGGGAAACGCTGGGGGAGCGCCGCCAGGGACATCGGATTTCCCAGCATGCACCACAGCGGCGCTGACCAAAATGTCAGCATTCATAGCAGCCCACACAATCACAGACTCTCTACAGCCCTGTTTCTGGAGATCAGCAATCCCACAGGTTTCCATTTCAAACCTATTGTGGCACACCTGTCTCAACACATGAACAGCTCAGTGAGATCTCTACAACACCCACAGGACAGCTGATCTCCAGGAACAGGGTTGGGCAGCCCTGCTCTAGCTGTTGAATGAGGTGTTCTTTGTCAGGGTTGGTGTGTAAACCTACAGGACAGTAGATCACCAGGAACAGGGTTGGGCAGCCCTGCTCTAGCTGTTGAATGAGGTGTGCTTTGTTAGGGTTGGAGTGTAAACCTACAGGACGGTAGATCTCCAGGAACAGGGCTGGGCAGAGCTGCTCTACAGTAACCAGACGATCAGCTCTTTCATGCATTTGGGCAGTGGCAGGAGGCGGTGTCTCCCATCACGATCACAGCAGCACAGTGCTTTCATGGGGTACTGCACTATGACCCGACCCCTGACCTCACCCACTGGAGCAACACAGCTGCAACGGGACAGCATGCTGCAGGCTTAGGGTAACTGGACTCAGCACCAGAGCACTGCGGGTTTAAATCTCAGTTGTGGCATAGCCATGACTCCTTGCTTTAACGGTATAAATTGAATCGGTGGTCCTTGGATAAACTTTACTTTCCATGTATACGGGCAAAAACCAACGGCAGGTATGGGAGCCAAGCACCATCAACCCTCCTTGAGATACAGACTGCTGTCATGATATAAGAAATATCATGATATGCATATGATAACACATGCTGTCGTGACTGCTTTTGCTCTTGACAAATAAAATAAAACTGTTACTGTACAACACTAACACACACCTTTTTTTCTGCATCTAATCTGCAGGTCAAGTAGCAGATATTTCCATGATGGCACTGACTGGGCTGCAGTTTTGCATACCTCAAGCTCCAGAGATGGTTATATAATGGTGCTAAACGCTCTTTCTCCAAGTCTTGAAAAGCCTCTGCCAAACACTGAGACTGTAATTCTAAATGGCACCACACAGAATTTTCTGCTGATTCACAATATTAAGCCCTCTACGAGTGGGCATTTTTGGAATGTTTTCTCAAAATTCAGTGTGTCAGCGTTCTAGAACTCCGTCCCTTTCAGTCACCAGCAGCGATTGTGATATCAGCATTAGAACGTTCAGTTCAGAACACTCTAATCACGCACTTGTGCTCTCGTATTGTAAAGGGTTAAAGGGTAATTACACTCGCTGTTTCAGCCTGGCTCCGCCCACAACACGTCCTGGGGTGGGCGGGGTGGGCGTGTCCGTCCGATTTGCATACAGTGTTCTCTATTCAAATGCATTCATACAGCACAGCTGTGCCTGGCTCATGAATCTTGGATAAAGCAGTCAAGCGAGGCGTTGCAGATCGGAGATGAATCCGGATTCAGCGAACACACCGCCCGCTTTCCACCTCAAACGCTTTTCAGCGGACCCTTCAGGTGGAACGTGAGAAAGTTTATAAACAGGCCGCCATGTTTTTTTCCACTTTGAAAACAATAGTCCGAAACCAAGGTGCATCCGTCCAATCAGGAGCCAGCAGGGTTCAGTTGCGCAGTTGAACGCGCTCACACACACACACACACACACACACACACACACGCTAACATACACACACACACCAGCACAAACACGCTCACTCACACACACACACCAGCACGAACACGCTCACACACACATTGAAATTCTGAAATATGAGCAGTCACCGTTTAGTACACTTCAGAGGTACGAGAGCGTTTTTGTGTGTTCTGGTTTAGTTCCCCCCCTCCCCCCCCCCCCCCCCGGGAAAAGGGGAACGGTTTATTTCCATGACTTGCCCAGGGGGGTGGAGCTTATTAACTGTCCCACCTGACCCACCAGCTGAATCCGCTAGAGAGGGGGTCACCAAAATGAGACGAAGAGACAGGGACAGAGGGAGGAGAGAGGGAGAGAAAGAGGGAGGAGAGAGGGAGAGACAGAGGGAGGAGAGAGAGAGAGGCAGAGGGAAGAGAGAGAGCCAAAGGGAGAAGAGAGGGAGAGACAGAGGGAGGAGAGTGAGAGACAGAGGGAGGAGAAAGGGATAGACAGAGAGGGGGGTCACCAGGCTGAGATGGAGGAAGAGACAGAGGGAGGAGAGAGAGAGAGACAGAGGGAGGAGAGAGAGAGAGGCAGAGGGAAGAGAGAGAGGCAAAGGGAGAAGAGAGGGAGAGACAGAGGGAGGAGAGTGAGAGACAGAGGGAGGAGAGAGGGAGAGACAGAGAGGGGGGAAGTGGGAAGAGAGGCTGTGAGACAGACACAGGAGATTGTGAGAATACACACTCAAGGCAAATGCTTTGATTCAGTTTTGATCTTCCCTGTTTATTAGTCTCCCGGTTCCAGCATATGCTTCCAGAGCTCGAGTGCACACTTCTCATGTCAATGAAGCAGCTCAATCAAAGCTGAATTTCAATTAGAGAGCGAGAGAGACACATGAAGAAAGAGAGAGAGGGAGAGAGGCAGAGAAAGATGGAGAGGGGATAGAGAGAGAAGGAGAGAGGGGAGAGAGGCAGAGAGAGAGAAGGGAGGAAGAGAGGCAGAAAGGTAGGGGAGGGAGAGATGGAGCGATAGAGGGCTACAGGGAGGGAGAGAAAGAGAGAGAGAGATGGGGGAGAGAGGCAGAGAGAGGGAGAGAGAGAGAGAGATGGAGCGATGGAGAGCTACAGGGAGGGAGAGAGAGAGCAATAGAGCCACAGGAAGTGTGATGGGAGCAGGCTGTACCATCTCAGCCCACATCGGCAGGATTAGCAGGCAGCTTTAGCGCAGTGATACAGGCACATTAGATTAGCCTGGGAGACACAATTACTGCAGGAACAGAGACTGTGCGCTGCAAACCACACCCAGACACAGCTAACGCTATCACTCAACCCCATCATCTGCATGGTCCCCACAAACCCTCACTCACAAAGCGGCTTCCTCCAGGCCCAGGCACAAGGCCCATGTCTATTCACAGACACTCAACCTGCAACTTACAATACACACAGACACACACACACATATACACACAGACATACACACACCTGAACTGACGACACATAGATGCCTATAGACAGACAGACAGACAGACAGACAGACACAGACACACAGACACAGACACACCAGTTTAAACAGCACATGTCTGGTTGTAAAGGTGTGCCGTGTCTCCAGGGTGTTGATGCGTTTCCTTGCTGGACTCACCCCCACCCCACCCCAGAGTTTTACGAGCTGCAGAGGCCAGATTAATGGAACACAGATTCAGAGGCCAGTGTAATGGAACACAGATCCTGCTGAAATGAAGCTGGTCTGGAGAGTTTTCACGGTTACTGCAGACAGCCCATTAAACTGAGAGCAATAACAGAGCCAGGGGAGAGGCCCCAGAAACAGCCTCACATCCCGCTCAACACAGCCTCCACAGGAAGAGCAGGACCTGCTCTGAGAAGGAAGTCAACATAACACACGCACACATGCACACACGCACGCGCACGCGCACGCGCACGCGCACGCGCACGCGCACGCGCACGCACACGCACACGCACACGCACACGCACACACACACACACACACACACACACACACACAAGGTCTACTCCCACACCCACCAGACAGGCCTACTGACCATACCTGGTCTCCAACCAAATTCACACCGCTGAAAAAACCACCATCCACCCCCCACATCACAGTTAAACACCCGTCACCGGCCTCCAGCGCCTTCAGTCCGAACCTCTCACACTGCCCTAAAACAGCAGCGCCCCACACAGGAATCAAACAGCCTCAGAGCTACGGGTTTGAGTCCTAGGTGGGGGCACTGCCTTGAGCAAAATAACCTAACCTCAACTGAATATCCAGCTGTATAAATGGACAGTACGTTAGAAATGTGACTCTTTTTTTTTTTGCAGAGAAGGCACACGCTTTGTGGGACCGCAAGGCCGTGTTATGAAACAGGGGGTGGTGTTGGGTGGGCGGTTCCCATGGGGGCGACGGTCATTCCCAAGAAGCATTCCGCGCCAAAACACACATCTATCACACTCGTCCTGCCTTGTCTACCGTGCCATTAACTTCATTCTGGAATTTTCTGAACGGCTGGAATCCACTGGAATTCTCACACACACGTGCGACCATTTGAGATGGCAGTTATTTCACCGTTTGAGACACACAACGCCAGGGATATCTACAGTAAGACCTAACTACTCAATGTCCATGTTCATATGCATCAGTTTACTTATCGGTTATTCAGGGACATAAGAATGAAAGACCTTCCAGGATACCGTATACAGTAGCTACTAGTTCCCTTCAGTCCATTTTCCAGGCCTGCCATTATAACTCCTCTCACAGCTAATCAGTACTTTCCCCAGACTCCCAAAAATAAAAACCGAACAGCTGGCACTGGTAGCCCAGACGTCTACTTCGTCTTCCAAAGCTTGACAATTCAGAAGTTGGGTTTGCGAGATAAGCTTTTTCTCCCAGAGATAAATCAAAATCAAACAAATACTCCTCCACTACCTCCACCCAGGCACTGAGCTAAACCCAACAGCCTGCTTTAAATAATGAGTTAAAAATTTTTTTTTTTTTTTTTTTAAAGCAGTGTGTGGGTTAAAACTGGCAGGGAGCAGAATCACCCCCCCACCCCCAGGCTGTGGGACCCTTGACTCCCCCCATGGGAAACACAGCCACCCCACCCCACCGTGGGACCCTCTGGGGTCCTGTTGCTCATAGACATACGCAGATAACAGAGGAACGTTTATCTGACCAGGGGCGGCTGGGGGGGGGGGGGGGGGGGTGCATCCCAGATGGGAGACATATGGAGGGGTTTGAGTTGGGGGGGGGGGGGGATGATGAGATTCCCGCATTTCTCCGATTCTCATGTTGTGAAGGCGCTTGAGGTCTGGCCTCCGAGATCCCAGTATCGGCAGGTTTAACTTCAGAACTGGAGGGGGCGCTGTTTCGGCAGGTTTAACTCCAGTCTTGGAGGGCCACAGTGTCCACAGTGGGGCACAGCGGCGCCGTGCTACGCAGGCTTTGACAGGCGGAGCTAGCCGAGCGTTTCAGCGAAGCGGTCGCCAAGACGGCTGACCGTCAACGATCGCTAGGGCGGCTACTGTTGCCAGGGCGATATGCTGCCTCTCAGCAGAAAAGGACCGCTCCCCCTCCTCCTGCCACACACATACACACACCTGCAGACATGCACAAGCACACAGACACACAGATATGCACATACTAAACACACACACACCTGCAGACATGCACATGCACACAGACACACACAGATATGCACATACTAAACACACACACACCTGCAGACATGCACAAGCACACAGACACACACAGATATGCACATACTAAACACACACACACCCGCAGACAGGGCAGTAGTGTAGTGTAGCATAATGGGTAAGGAGCTGGTCTTGTAACCTGAAGGTCACAGGTTCAATTCCCAGGTAGGGGTTGCGTAAGTCACTCTGGACATGAGGGTCTGCGGAGTGTCCTGTAATGTAATGTAACACGTGCGCACACACAGACACACACAAACACATACATACTGAACACACACACAAAAAGCACGCACACTCACTCATGCAGGGGAGATCTCCTGGACCAGTAGCTGGCTGAAGCCAGCTCTGCATGAGGCACGGGTTTGAGCAAAGCGCCGCCATGACAACAACAGTGATGTCATCATCCTCCACAGCTCTCTTACATGAAGAGGCGCGCCCATATAAGGGCACATTCTACGGAAATACAAACATTACATACAACACAAGGATCGAAATGCACGTGTGATGCACTGACTGTAAAGAATGCATAAACTGTTCTGCAGCAACTAAATCCAATGCATAATCTGTAACGTACTGCTCATAACTGTATCAAGCGCATAATCTGTAAAGTAATGCTCGCAAATGACGTGTAACAAATACGTACTGATTACGCGGCTTGCAATATAAATTTTGTAGCAACAGTTTAATTAATAACAATATTTCTTGGCGGATGCTAGACATGTCAACGTAAGCACAATAAAATCCACTTAAACATGGTTCAGTGGCAGATGCACAACTTATTCGCCAGGCAGCCATGGCATAAGCAGGGCAAGGTGCAGTGAGAGAGTCAGTCGTTACAAAAATAACCCCTTTAAGGGTGATTAGGACCCTCCACCAGGGGCTTTTATTTTGAAACAACTGCCCCTGACCCCTCGGGATAATGCCCCACGCCGACTGGAACTTTGCTTCGTGCAGTGCCATCCAGCGCGTTCAATCCGACCAATCAGCAGCCGTTTCTTCTTCCGAGTGGACGAAACTACTGCAGCCTCCCCATGTCTATGCGAGGGGGTGGCCACGACGGGGCGGTCCGCAATCCGAAAAAAACGGCTGCCGCGGAGGCGAAGATCCCCCCCCCCCCCCCCGGCACGGTGACGTCCACGAAGGTCGCTGTTCCTCCCCCTCGGAGGGGATCATTCTGCTTATTACATGGCTAATTACTAATTAGCGCCTGAAAGAGACGACTTTACGAGCCCAAGCAAATTGAGATGAACATGAAACAAACTCTCCATCGTGCTCTCGTAGACAGCGGGGGCCCACGCGGGAGTGTCGGAGTAAGACGCGAGCGCAGCTGACGTCTTTCGGTGGGAAAATAAACCGCACTGCGTTCCGCAGAGCGGTACGATGGGCATCCTGTGTCATCGGCAGCCCGTCGCCCATAGCAACGGTCAACAAAGCAGCGTAACGAAGCTTCATAAACCCGGCGGTTTGACAGAGGACACGACGACAGCGAGCGCTGCGTTAAAGCCAACAGCATCCGCAGCTTTCCAGACACACAGCTCAGCCACCAGGTCTAAACGCACAGGCACCTGTCCTTCAGCGACGAACAGCAGCCTCACCAGGAGGAGTTTCTTTTTTATTTTTTATTTTTATTGGAGGGGGAAATATAAGCATTTTTCTCAAGACAAGGCACAGCAGTGTACAGGGTCGGCGAGGCGACACCTGGCAGGACCTGCACTCAAACGGAGATTCTAAAGGAAGAAGAGAGACACTCTGGGGCGTCTCCACCAGTGTCCACCAGTGCCCTGAAAAGCCCTAAGTCAGTGTTCTAGAACTCCACTGCTTTCAGTCCCCGGCCGTGGCTGTGACATCAGCATCGGAACGTCGAGCCAACGGCCAGGTTTATGATGATTCACTGCACCGCTTTGTTCAATGCTCGATTCCGATTGGTTACTTCAGACATTCTACAGTCAAGCGGTTCTCTGAATAACGACCACCGCGGTGGGGAACAGATCGCTGTTCATGTAGAACGCTTTTCATGTCACTCCGCAGAGGGAAGTGGCGGTTAGTTTAAAAAAATAAAAATAAAAAACGTTACTCCTGCACGGACTTACATTGCATTACAGGCATTTAGCAGACGCTCTTATCCAGAGCGACTTACACAACTTTTACATAGCAATTTGTATAATTGGATACAACATTGTTGTATCCATTAATACCTCAAAGTGAACTGCAAGAGATTCTTCAGGTTGAGTTCTGTTAGCAGAACTAGGGGACATAAATGGAAATGAGCGAAAGGTAAATTCCACACAAACATTTGGAAGAACTCTTTCACGCAGGGCGTAGTCAATGTGTGGAACAGCCTTCCAGGTCACATAGTAGAGGCAGAAACTCTGGGGATATTCAAGACCAGGCTTGACACCGTGTTAGATACCATGTATTATGTAGGTAATCAGAGCACTAATTTAGTCTCAATATATTTTGTCCCGGGCCTGAGAGTTCATAGCTGAGGCCTTGGCAGGAACACGCAGCTCGGTGCCCTTAGTGGAATCTGATTGGACGGCGAGCGTGTGACATTTAGAGGCGTTGGGTATTCAGCCGGATCGGTTTTAGCATCGCCGCGGCGATAACGACCCGCTGCATAATTCATCGCCGCGGCGACCCCTCCCGCCAAGCGCTCCGTCATGAATCATTCGCCGAAGTCCACGTCCGTGAAGCTCGGCGCGGATTAACCCCGCCAGGAAGAGCCCGAGCGCGCCCCCACTCACCCCCTGCACAGCGCACGCCAACACCACGCCCACGCCACGCCCCCAGCCACGCCCACACCCCCTGCCACGCCCACTCCATGCCCCTGCCACGCCCCCAGCCACGCCCACTCCATGCCCCTGCCACGCCCCCAGACACACCCACACCGCGCCCCCGCAACGCCCCCGACCAGCCCACACCACACCCCCGCCCTCTCAGTAACGGGGAAGGAAAGTCTGATTTGACTGGTCACACAAGGCCAGGTATCGGATATGCGCTGGATTTGCCACTTCAGCGCGAGGTCCCAATCGGAATGGAAAGGATCAGATTCCTTATCTGCGATCGCACGTATGGAAAAACACCCCTACGATCTCAGAGCAGCAGAACTGAGTTTCCTGTTGCCCCAGCCGGGTGTTCTCTAAAGGAGCTCATTACTGAGCAGCGAGAGAACACGAGAGGAGGCGAGAGGAGGTGAGAGGAGATGAGAGGAGGCGAGAGGAGATGAGAGAACACGAGAGGAGGCGAGAGGAGGTGAGAGGAGATGAGAGGAGGCGAGAGGAGGCGAGAGGAGATGAGAGGAGACGAGAGGAGGCGAGAGGAGGTGAGAGGAGGTGAGAGGAGATGAGAGGAGGCGAGAGGAGATGAGAGGAGACGAGAGGAGGCGAGAGGAGGTGAGAGGAGGTGAGAGAACGCGAGAGGAGACGAGAAGAGGCGAGAGGAGGTGAGAGGAGGCGAGAGGAGGTGAGAGGAGATGAGAGGAGGCGAGAGGAGATGAGAGGAGATGAGAGGAGGCGAGAGGAGGTGAGAGGAGGCGAGAGGAGGTGAGAGAACGCGAGAGGAGGTGAGAGGAGACGAGAGGAGGCGAGAGGAGGCGAGAGGAGATGAGAGAACACGAGAGGAGGCGAGAGGAGGTGAGAGGAGATGAGAGGAGGCGAGAGGAGACGAGAGGAGACGAGAGGAGGCGAGAGGAGGCGAGAGGAGGCGAGAGGAGGCGAGAGAACACGAGAGGAGGCGAGAAGAGATGAGAGGAGGTGAGAGAACGCGAGAGGAGACGAGAAGAGGCGAGAGGAGGTGAGAGGAGGCGAGAGGAGGTGAGAGGAGATGAGAGGAGGCGAGAGGAGATGAGAGGAGATGAGAGGAGGCGAGAGGAGATGAGAGGAGACGAGAGGAGGCGAGAGGAGGTGAGAGGAGGCGAGAGGAGATGAGAGGAGACGAGAGGAGGCGAGAGGAGGTGAGAGGAGGTGAGAGGAGGCGAGAGGAGGCGAGAGGAGGTGAGAGAACGCGAGAGGAGGTGAGAGGAGACGAGAGGAGGCGAGAGGAGGCGAGAGGAGATGAGAGAACACGAGAGGAGGCGAGAGGAGGTGAGAGGAGGCGAGAGGAGGCGAGAGGAGGCGAGAGGAGGCGAGAGGAGGCGAGAGAACACGAGAGGAGGCGAGAGAACGTGAGAGGAGGCGAGAGGAGGCGAGAGGAGGCGAGAGGAGGCGAGAGGAGATGAGAGGAGGTGAGAGAACGCGAGAGGAGACGAGAAGAGGCGAGAGGAGGTGAGAGGAGGCGAACAGGCCGAGCTTCCCGTTCTTTCATTTTCCGTTTTTTCTGAAGCGCCAGCGCGTCCTCTTCTCAGTCCGGCGAGACGGGGGGCACGCGGACGAAGAGTCCGGCGGCGCGGGGCGGAGAGAGAGAGCGAGGCCGCCGAGCGGGCGATCAAAGGCCTGGTTTATGACATCACAATAACACAGGGCAGGAACACATCCTTTCCTGGGGGGATTCCCTTGCTCAAGGATACAACGGTAATGTCCCACGCAGGAATCGAACCTGCAATCTTTAGGGTACAGGCCCAGTTCTCTACCCACTATAATACGCTGCCACCAGTCTAAATCCATGGAGTTCACATTATGAACAAATAAAGGAAATGATAATAAGAATAAATAAAAGAGTCGAAAGAGAAGCCAGAAGCACAACTGGACTGTGCATCAGGCCCAATATCCCACCTCTTTAGTAAATTATTCATGTGCTGCAAAGCATACAAGCCTTTTCCCCACAGCACCGCGCAGTGCTGGAGATCATTACTTCATGCATAATTGGCACGGAGGATGTAACTGATATCAGCACGCAGGAAAAACAAGTTAATTCAACACGGACAGAATTTATGTGTGACAATAAAAGGGAGAAAATGCTCATCGCCAGAGTGGATTCAATACTGATTTTGCTGAGTGCAGCAGCAGTCTTAACAAAAAAAAGACAAAATGTTCAGCAGTCCTGAGGAAAAACAGGCTTCATGAACCCCAAAAAGTGAACTTCTGTGACATCACAAAGGAAATGTGTGCTATGCGCACTTCTGTGACATCACAAAGGAAACGTGTGCTGTGCGAACTTCTGTGACATTACAAAGGAAACGTGTGCTGTGCGAACTTCTGTGACATCACAAAGGAAATGTGTGCTGTGTGCACTTCTGTGACATCACAGAGGAAATGTGTACTGAGCGCACTTCTGTGACATCACAGAAACTGTGTGCTCTGTGACACATTGATCTGAATCAATCACAGGTATCACACCAGTGTGGATGAGCCCAATTGTCTGATGTCCAATCTAGACTGCGTCAGTGCCAGTGTCAGTGCCAGTGCCAACTGCAGCCAGCAGTTGGCACTGGTACTGACACTGGCACTGAGGGTGGCACTGACACTGGCACTCCAGGGTGGCACACATTTTAACAGTTAAACACCCTTGGAGAGCTGGTGTGTTCGCAGGTTACCCTCTGGCTCAGTTCGCCAATACAGGGACTGGAGCTCATACAGGGACACAAGCACAGCATTCAGCTGTCAATCACGCGCTCATAAGGAGCTGAGCTACAAAGGGTCAGATCATGTAAATGAACGAGATAATTACATAATTTAGAAAAAGAGTCAGATGATGCAAATGAGTGAGATAATTAAATAATTAGGGGCAGAAGCAGACAGAGCCATCCGTGCACCGGGCTGGGGGCTTGTGAGGTGAGCAGACTGTTTTTTTCCAGAACATTCTGAACACACACTGGAAAAGAACTCAAAGGGAAGAGGGGCTTTGTGCTGGGGTGTGTTTACACCGGCCTGTGTCAGGGCCACCAGCGGAATCAGAAGCCGGGTTCGAGCCTGCCGAACGTTCCGCTTCACTCTCCCCTGTCACCGCACACGGGGAGACTCCGCACACCAACAGCACTGACGAGCTCATCAACCTCACCGTTTTAATTCCGCTCTGGAGACACGGCCAGCGTAAACACAGATAAATAAATCTACAAATCTAAATCTATAGGGACTTTAAACGTGCTACAATTAAAGCATAGCAATATTTTCAATGACAGATCGCAGTTCAGTGCAGTTAGTGCGGCTGCGCATGGGATGAGTGTGCTTAGGGACAGGCAGCTAGTGAGGGTGCTGAGAGAGAGGCTGCAGGATCAGCTGTGAGTGAGGGAGGGGAGAAGGAGAGAAAGGGAGTGCAGTGGAAGAGAGGAGGAGACAGAGAGAAAGGGAGTGTAGTGGAGGAGAGGAGACAGAGAGAAAGGGTGTGTAGTGGAGGAGAGGAGGAGACAGGGAGAAAGGGAGTGTAGTGGAGGAGAGGAGGAGACAGGGAGAAAGGGAGTGTAGTGGAGGAGAGGGGACAGGGAGAAAGGGAGTGTAGTGGAGGAGAGGGGACAGGGAGAAAGGGAGTGTAGTGGAGGAGAGGAGGAGACAGGGAGAAAGGGTGTGTAGTGGAGGAGAGGAGACAGGGAGAAAGGGAGTGTAGTGGAGGAGAGGGGACAGGGAGAAAGGGTGTGTAGTGGAGGAGAGGAGGAGACAGGGAGAAAGGGAGTGTAGTGGAGGAGAGGCTGCAGGTTCAAGTGTGCCACTGCTTTAAGCTGGTGAGGGTTTTCATACACGGCAAAGCTGTAATGTGAAAAAAACACACACACACACACACACACACACACACAGGGAGTCAACCCCCACAAATAAATTCTCAACCTGTATCATCATCCTCAGTTATTATTGTCCGTGCCACGGATAAACTACATTACCCACGCACAGCTTGGAAACAGCAGGAATGAACTCGTCATTCCATTTCCTCTCTCAGGGAATATCACAAGAACAATCCCATCAGCCCCTGGGGTTCACAGAGGCACGCCCCGTCTCGCACCCGTGTTCTTTTTCTGCATCAGCACTCCACCCTGAGGGGGGAAAACCCCCCAGAGAGGGGCGCCGTAACCATGGAAACCCTCAGGCGAGGAGGCCCTCCGCGTCGCCGTAGTGCACCTGACAGAATGATCAAGATTACCCATGATTCCCGGCGTCAGCCAAGGGGGGGGGGGTCTAAATGACAGATGGCATTTATTTCCCCACAGAAGAAACATCAATAATGCAGTCCAGTCCGGTCCGCCTGGTGAACAGAACAGAACGGTAGCCAATAACGCGCCAATACGGACCTCTCGATATTTCGCTTCTCCACTAAAGTCAAAAAGGGATGGAAAAAATGAAATGGTGTTTGCCAGACAGACCTGGGTCAAATACCAATTCCTTCTTGATTCAAATACTTTTCTGTGCTCTGTTGATCTTGCCTGATGCAACTGAGCCTGCCAATATGACCAACAGGTGGGGTTTGCACTTTTTGAGAGTACTATATTGATTCCAATACACCAGACAAGATCAGTCAAGCTTAGAAAAGAATTTGAATCCAAAACAAATACGTATTTGACCCAGGTCTGGTTCCAACTGTGATCAAAATCATCAGTTTTTTTTCCCGCTGCTGTGCGGCTCACTCGGTTAAGGAACCGTGCCGTGGAGCATGGAAGAGCCTCGTGGTCTCAGATCGAACCCGGACCGTGCCAGAGCCTCGTGGTCTCGGATCGAATCCGGACCATGCCAGAGCCCCGTGGTCTTGGATCGAATCCAGACCGTGCCGGAGCCTCGTGGTCTCGGATCGAACCCGGACCGTGCCAGAGCCTCGTGGTCTCGGATCGAACCCGGACCGTGCCAGAGCCTCGTGGTCTCAGATCGAATCCGGACCGTGCCAGAGCCCCGTGGTCTTGGATCGAATCCAGACCGTGCCGGAGCCTCGTGGTCTCGGATGGAACCCAGACCGTGCCAGAGCCTTGTGGTCTCGGATCGAACCCAGACCGTGCCAGAGCCTTGTGGTCTCGGATCGAACCCGGACCGTGCCGGTGCCGACTGCGGCTCCTCTGCCTGGGCTCTGTGAGCTCGGCGGTACCTGCGGTGTGAACAGAAGCAGCTGGCGACACCACGGGCTCCGGAGGAGAACCATGGACGCCTACGCTCTCCTGATTCGGCAGTGGGGTCGGCGCACGGCGCGGCTGCAGATAACGGCGTTCCAAAATAATGGCGGGAATTTGACACGTTCAGCGCCACGCTGGGAGCCAGACGATTCTTTTTTACTTCCTTTTTAAAACATCCGTTTTTAAAGTGTTCACTCGTTTTAGTCATTCATGCCCAGGGGCTTGGCATCGGTCCTGCTCTCCAAATCCAGAAAGATCTCGCAGATTATCAGCCCAAAGCTCAGAGGCTGGGCCTGGGACGGTCAGGCACGCTACAGACAGGTGATGAAACGAAATGAAATGAAAACCATGAGGAAATGAAAGGGCTTGCAAGCCCAAGGTTGCAGGTTCGATTCCCGAGCGGGGCACCACTGTACCCTTGAGCAAGGTACTGAGCACTACAGCACATATATCCTGCTGTGTAAATGGGCTGAAGGTGCGAAAGACATCGTAGACTGAACAGGGTTTTGCCCGCAGAGAGAAAAAAATGAACAGGCGCTAGCCTGGAGGGGGAGGACTGGGGGGGGAGGACTGGGGGGGGAGGACTGGAGGGGGAGGACTGGGGGGGGAGGACTGGGGGGGGAGGACTGGAGGGGGAGGACTGGAGGGGGGGGGGGGACTGGAGGAGAAACGGGATGAAGACGCAGGCTCAGCGGAGAGGACTCCTCTCTGATCGGAGGGAGATGAAAGAGCCCAGAGTACAGAGACTTTAGAGACGCAAGATACCCACACCACAGAACACACACACACACACACACACACACACACACACACTACAGCACACACACACACACACACACACTCACACACACACACACACACACACACACACACACACTACAGCACACACACACACACACACAGACACACAGACACACGCACACACACACACACAGACACACGCACACTCACACTACAGCACACATGCGCGCACACACACACACACACACACACGCACACACACACACACACACGCACACACACACACACACACACACGCACACACACACACACACACACACACACACACACACACACACGCGCGCGCGCGCACGCACACACACACACGCACGCACACACACACACACACACACACACACACACACGCGCGCGCGCGCACGCACACACACACACGCACGCACACACACACACACACACACACACACACGCGCGCGCGCGCACGCACACACACACACGCACGCACGCACACACACACACACACACACACACACGCGCGCGCGCACGCACACACACACACGCACGCACACACACACACACAGCGCACACATGCACACACACACACTCACCACAGCGCACACACGCACACACACACACACACACACACTCACACTACAGCACACACGCGCGCACACACACACACACACACACACACTACAGCACACACGCACACACACACACACTACAGCACACACGCACACACACACACTACAGCACACACGCACACACACACACACACCACCGCACACTCACATGCGCACACACACACACACACACACACACACGCACACACACACACACACTACAGCACACACACACACGCACACACACACACACACACACACGACAGCACACACACACCACTGCACACACACACACACCCACACACACACACACACACACACACCACAGCACGCACACACACACCTCCCATAGCAGCGCCCCCCCCCCCCAACATACACTCTGCACCAGCTGGCCATTGTGTCCTCTCAAACAGACAAAAAAGAAGCCCCCCCCCATTTTTGCATCTGAGCAGAGAGGGACGAGCATGCCATCTTCCACACCCGGGGGGGGGGGGGGGTGTTGCCAAGGAGATGGAATGCCTCATAAACAGATGCCCTCACTTCCCGCTCAGGAGGTAATTTCAGGAGGGGGGGGGGCACCCGTGCTCACTCATTTCTCTTTTCCATCCCACAGTGCTGGAGGGGGTGTGGAAGCCCCCCCACAAAGAGACTGTTTATTTTTTATATGTTCTGGAAAGTTTATTTCAAGATTCCGTGTTCTACAACTCCACTGCTCTCAGTCTCCAGCAGCGACTGTGACATCAGCATTAGAATGTTCAGCTAAGAACATTCTAATCACACGTCTGTGATCTCACTCCTTTAAAGGGTTACACCTAAGAGCAGCCGCAGGCACGATCGCCCCACTGCGGCACGCGGATGCCGACGTTCACCTGCAGTCAGCAGGTGATCTCCATCTCCAACACCGCACCAGCTGCATCACACCGCGTTTCAGAGCTTACGTGCTTAATTAAACTCATCGCTTAAATCCACAGAAGCACCCCCCCCCCCCCCCCTTAGAACAGAGTTAAACTTGTTTCTCACATTGCTGTCAGAAATACACTTAAAAAGTCTATTTCAATTATGGGTACACCGACTTTGCCCCTCAGCTAACACCTGGGAATTAAACCTGCAACCTCTTTGGTTATCGTTGAGAGCCGTACCGGATGTCAGTGCTCGTGTCATCAGATGGAAGAACAGAACGCACCCAGGGACCCCGGGTCCTTCTGGCCTCAGCACAGGCACTCAGTCCGTTTCCATGACGATGTGTGCGTGCGTGCGTGCGTGCGTGCGTCCCGCCGTCTGAGGCAACCTCTCCACGGCAACTGTTGTGAAGGAGAGTGGCACAGCTGGTGGGGGGTATTGGGCGAGGGGGGTGGTGGGGGGGGGGGGGGGGTGTCGGTGTTTCTGGAACGCAGGATTTTGTGATTACATCGTGGGGGGGGGGGTCTTTGTCTACGTGAGTGATTGTCTATGTGTATGTAAAAGTAGCAAAACCAGCTGTGCAAATACAAGCCACCCCCCGTACCCCACCCCCCCACGTACCCCCACGTTGGGCTCTCTCTCTAATTGCGATGGCGGCATTACTCCCATGCGGCGCGTATCGCATTCGGCCGCAGGAACAGGGCCACTGCAGAAGAACGCAAAGCTTCAGCTGCTGTGTGCACAGGGTGCAAGATCAGACGCGCCCAGATCTGCACCCAAGCACGTCCGGTTTTACTTTAAAAAAAGGTTTCATATACCACATCCTGTCAGTTTAATCTGCTCAACTTTGCAGATATCACCTGAAGAATAACCCAGTTTTTTTTATTGTTTTTTTAAAAGAGTTTATGAGCCAATCAAGATGGCACAGTCATCACCTGATCATTACAGACTGTTAAAAAGCACGATTCTCATTACAATGTCAAGACACTGTAAATTTGATCATGTGATCACGATTAGTACCACCTCATTTCAGACAGGAAAAACCCTGGGCAGCCAACAGTATCCCGTGTGACCCCATCTCGCACTCGTCCAATCAGAACTCTGGAGGTCAACAGCCACAGCCCTTATTCTGTACTGGTCTCTCAATCTCAGAAATGACATGCAGGTACACAGACACATACAGACACACACGCACACGCGCACAGATGCGTACAGACACGCACACGTTAACACGTGACCAAAGAACAGATCTCTCCATCCCTCATCCCTCCATCCCTCCAATCCCTCCATCCCTCATCCCTCTAATTACTCCATCCCTCATCCCTCCAATCCCTCATCCCTCTAATCCCTCCATCCCTCCAATCCCTCCATCCCTCATCCCTCATCCCTCCAATCCCTCCAATCCTTCCATCCCTCATATCCCTCCATGCCTCCATCCCTCATCCCTCCATCCCTGTCTGAGACCACAGACGGCTCTCACACAAAAGGTCGGCTCACAAAAGCCTCAGAAGCGGACGAAGGCGCCCAGCGGATGCTTCCGGAATGGCGTGTTCTCCATCGCGCGCTGCCAGCGGCTGCAGGTGAGGCTGAGCGGGTCTCAAACTTCCGACATCCACTTGACGCACAGACGCACTTCCCCTGAACCTCTCCAGTCAGGAAACCCCAAAGCACGCGCGCGTTCAAAAACGGACTTTCCCTTTCCACTTTGGGGCGTCCACGAGCGCGTGCGGTTAGACCGACCAATCACGGAGCTCCCCTCGCGTGCAGAGAGAAGTGGGCGGGGCTCGAGCGACTCACCAGCGACGGCATCGCCAGGTCAGCGGCGTAGACGAAGGCGGCACCAAGCGTGAATCCCACGGCGACCGGCAGGAAGGCGAAGGCGCCGTATTTCCCAGAATCCTCGGCCATGTCGATGGCCGGGGCCAGCAGGGACCAGTAGGAGGCAGCCAGCATCACCTGAGATAAAAAAATAATAATAATTAAAATTTCTAATCAAAAAAATAACAATTCCGTTAAATGGGGTCTGATATCATGTGAATGCAGCAAATGCCACGGCAACAGAGAACTGTTCTCTCTCCAGCACCCTCCTCTATCCACATTTAAACATTATTATTATTATTATTATTATTATTATAACTATGCACTTTAACGTTTAATTAATTAATAAAACACAGCAGTGGGCAGCCGAATTCATGCAGGGATAAAGCCCAAATAAGGACATTCACGCAATAAAAGGCTAGTTTATTCTCTATTCCCCAATGACGTAAAAGAAAAAGGGAAAAGGTCCTGACAGAGCCTGGGGCATCATAAGCCGATTTACTTATTTTATTTTTTTGCTTTTCCACCAGCAGGACATTAGGGCGGCTTTATGAGCCTGCTAATCAGGGCTAACCGTCACACAGACGAGGCCCGGGGGGTTTAGAGCAGCCGATGTACGCCCAGCTAAGCGCTGGATCATAAAAATTACAACCCACCGTCACCCACAACCAAGCGACCAACCCACCCACTGTCACCCACAACCAAGCGACCAACCCACCTACCCACCTACCCAACCAACCCACCCACCGTCACCCACAACCAACCAACCAACCAACCAACCCACCTACCCAACCAACCCACCCACCGTCACCCACAACCAACCAACCAACCAACCAACCCACCTACCCAACCAACCCACCCACTGTCACCCACAACCAACCAACCAAACCCACCTACCCACCTACCCAACCAACCCACCCACTGTCACCCAAAACCAACCGACCAACCAACCCACCTACCTACCCAACCAACCGACCAACCAACCCGACCACGTCACCCACAACCAACCGACCAACCAACCCACCCACCCTCACCCACAACCAACCGACCAAACCCACCTACCCACCTACCGTCACCCAAAACCAACTGACCAACCAACCCACCCACCCACCCAGCCAGCCACCCACCCAGCAACCCAGACACCCACCCTCCCTCCATCTCTCTCCCTCCCCCTCCCTCTTCCCCCCTCCCCCTCCCTCCCCCTCCCTCCCTCTCCCCACTCCCCCTCCCCCTCCCCCTCCCCCTCCCTCTCCCTCTCCCTCTCCCTCTCCCCCTCCCCCTCCCTCTCCCTCTCCCCCTCCCCCTCCCCCTCCCTCTCCCCCTCCCCCTCCCTCTCCCTCCCTCTCCCCCTCCCCCTCCCTCCCTCTCCCCCTCCCCCTCCCCCTCCCTCCCTCCCTCTCTCTCTCTCTGCCTCTCCCTCCCTCTCTCTCCCTCTCCCTCTTCCTCCCTCTCTCCCTCCCTCCCCCTCCCTCTCAGCTTTCTGCACACGTCAAAGAGCCTGTTTGTCAGCAGTGCTCGTGCTCAGTCTGGCAGCCACCTGTCTGAACACCGAACAAACTGCGTACACGTGTCCGTTCTTATTTAGGTGAATTAACACGGACACACAAAGGAAAAATTAAACCTCAACCGTTTCATTCATAAATAAAGGAGAAATCCTTCAGACCAGGAAGTGAAACCAACCTCCCGTATCATTTCATCCTGTTCCATTTCACTTAAATTCAGGAAATCGAAAGTCAGTTAAACGATTTTTTAAAACAGTAGTGTTCGTCTGAGGATTTCTTTAAAGGGATTCAAGTTCATTTCCATAACCGGTTGCAGTTCCTGTGAGAAAAGATGTAAGGAAATGGAAGTAGAGAGTGGTCTCTTGTCAGGTTATTGAAAAACTTGAGACATCAAGAGTTCTTTACAATAAAGAAAAACAAGAAAAAACAAAAGAAATACTCCACACCTCCGCACATCGCCAAGCTCCCAACAGCCGACCAAGTGGTAGGTCGCAACGACCGCCCGCTGAAAAATTTAGTAACCTCCAATTACTTAAGAACTGCCTAATTTCCATTTTAATTATTTTCTTTTCTGTTACGGTGCCAGATCTGTTTACCGGAAACGCCACATTCACCGGCGGGGCAACAGACCAGCCATGGGGACAAACGGCATCGAGCACAAGCCGATTCCACGACGGCATGAGGCCATGATACCTACCCGTCAAGTTCACATCCCTACACCCGAAAAAATATTATTAGGCATATTTATGCACTGTTATAATACTTCCAAAAGTCTTAGATCACATATTGTTTTTGTAGCGCACTGATTTCAGAACTGTTAAAAGGCACAGGTGTCCAGTTATTGAAAATTCATGCACACCCTTGGACCAATCAGATTAGAGTATTCAGCCAAGCAGCTGTATAGCCATATTTATGCACTGTTATAATACTTCCAAAACTCTCAGATCACATATCCTGTCATACACGTAAAAACTGTCATTTTGGTTATATTTTGGTTACATACATACGTATTACCTCTGCAATACGCTCTCCTAACAAACCCCAGCACCTGAACGAACCCGTAGCCCCACACGCCCCTAAAACTCTACGCTCTCCAAGCAGAGTTCAGCTAAAGCAACAAACCAAAAATACCCCCGTGGCAAGAGGGGCTGAATCACTCGGTCCATTAAGACGGAAGAAGCGGGCCCTTGCTCGCAACGAGCCCATCCGGTTGCCATGACAGCGCTCGCGTGCGAAGAGCTTCGCGGCTCGGGCCCACCAGAGGCTTCCAGGCCCCGTGGGGCTCGAGAGGTACAGCAGCCCCCGCAAACAGCCGAAATGTTTCACTTCTTTCATTTACAGCACCCGCACCCCTCACCTGCTGATCGCAAAGTGCTCTACAGCAAAAGGCCCCTTGGCCAGCCACCAATGTGTGACTCCAGTCTGGGCAATGCACGGCAGCTATTCTGGACCAGAACTATTGAACTAATTCACCTGGGGCTCTACTGAGCCACTTAACCTGCGTATCAATTGAGCCAATCCACCTGGGGATCTATTGAGCTAATTCACCGGAGGATCAATTGAGCCAATTCACCTGAGGATCTATTTAGCTAATTAACATGGGGAATTATTAAATCAATAAACAAGATGTGTTGACCTGATTCATCTGGAGATTTATTGAGCTAATTAACGTGCAGGGCAGTTTCACAGTTTTTCCAGGACTCCAGTGCGGGTGTGTTTGGAGGCCATTCTAGCAGTGAGAGAGGGAAGGAGAGAGAGAAATAAAAACAGACAGAGAGAGAGAGAGAGAGGCATAATTTCCTCTCGCTCAGTTGCAGTCCATCAGAGCACACTCCAGTGACGCATCAAACGAAGCAGATTTAAATTACTGTGCAAAAACATTAACCTGCCTCCTGCTTCCCCCCCCCACCCCCCCCCCCCAACCCCACCCCACCCACAAAAAAACCTTTCAACTCCAAAAAATTTAATTCTCAGGAAGACCAAACAAAGCGCTTCCTTATTCCGCACGATCCAGCCGAGCATTGCGGTTCAGTTCAAATTTGGTTTGGTTCCAACTTTATTAGCTGTTGAGTAATGAAGCACCGACGGCACTCAGATCACGCAATGTGATAAAACAATAAATAAATGAACAGGTCTACTTGGAGCCCACCTCCCCCTCCACGCCCCCCTGGTCCTCCTCAGCACCCCCCCGCCCCCCAACCACAACCAGCCCCCGCCCCCCCGCCCCCCCGCCCCCCCGCCACCCCAGCATCCGTTCTCCCAGCATGCAGCTAAACGTGGCGCTGCTCTCCAGCGTGTGATTAACATACACTTCCTGTAGGGAGCGTCTGATTGGTAATTGCCTGCAGGAACCTTCCCAGGGGGCCTCAGTCATCAAACAGAGGGAAAAACCGGCAGACAGACAGCGGAGGCGAGAGAGAGAGGTAAATTTTAATTTTATTTTAATTTAATGCCAGTTCACAGACCCATTCCGCACCACCGCATTCTGAATCCTCTCCACCAACCCCAGCTCTCCTTCCACTGCTGAGGCGTGTATCGAAGAGCGGCACAACGTGACGCAGATGTTTATAAAACAGAAGCGGGACTGAACTCAACATCTGGATGTGGAATTCTGCAGGTATGCTGCCCGAGAGGGCGATGTTGTGCCAGCCTATTAGAGCCAGCGTTCGCCCACCGTCAACCTATCAGAGCCAGCGTTCGCCCACCGTCAACCTATCAGAGCCAGCCTTCGCCCACTGTCAACCTATCAGAGCCAGCGTTCACCCACTGTCCACCTATTAGAGCCAGCGTTCCCCCACCGTCAACCTATCAGAGCCAGCATTCACCCACCGTCAACCTATCAGAGCCAGCATTCACCCACTGTCCACCTATTAGAGCCAACGTTAACCAAACCACCAACCTATCAGAGCCAGCGTTCACTCATCACTAACCTATCAGAGCCAGCATTCACCCACCGTCAACCTATCAAAGCCAGCGTTCACCCACCATCAACCTATCAGAGCCAGCATACACCCACCATCAACTTATCAGAGCCAGCGTTCACTCATCACCGACCTATCAGAGCCAGCGTTCACCCACTGTCCACCTATTAGAGCCAACGTTCACCCACCATCAACCTATCAGAGCCAGCGTTCGCCCACCATCAACCTATCAGAGCCAGCGTTCACTCACTGTCCACCTATCAGAGCCAGCGTTCACCCACCGTCAACCTATCAGAGCCAGTGTTCACCCACTGTCCACCTATTAGAGCCAACGTTCACCCACCGTCAACCTATCAGAACCAGCGTTCACTCATCACCAACCTATCAGAGCCAGCATTCCCCCACCATCAACCTATCAGAGCCAGCGTTCACCCACTCCACTGTCCACCTATTAGAGCCAACGTTAACCAAACCACCAACCGAACAGAGCCAATGTTCACCTACCACCTCCAACCAGGGCCAACTTTCCCACCACTGTTCAGAGTCAGCTTCCTGTTTAACATACGGTACGTTCAAAATTTAACTGACCATCCTGCCTATTGAATAATCCCCTTGTCAGAACTGTCGATCACCAATTTAGAACAGCAACAAATATATATTTTTGTTGCTGTTGACTTCATAATTAAATGTAATTTTTTTGCAAACCGGACACTTTTATCTCCTAGCGCGCCTAAAAATACACAGAAACTCAGCCAATGACACGATCACAATTCATCCTCGGTGACTCTGGCCCTCGAGAGTGTGAGAATTGGACCCGAGAGTAACTCTCAGGGAAGCGGGGCAGGTTACCGGCCTGAAATCACCATGGCGATCTGCTTATGGTCTGCAGACAGCGCTGTCCAAACACTGGCGGGAAGGGGCAGCGCGGGGGACAGCCCCTTTTTTAGGGACCTGGATTTCCCGGCTGTCGAACCGCCGCGCGATTCTCGCGGGTCATTTTAACGACTTTTTCTGGAAGGCCGGCGGCGGAAGCACCGCCTCAGCCAGGAAGTTTAAGACCGCACACACACTCCGTGTCGCCGCCGACCCGACAACAACACGCAAGGATTTTAGAGCGTTTCTGCAACAGGACAGGCTCTGTGCCTTGTGTAAGGACATGGGGACTGCCTGTAGTGGAACGAGTAACAGTTCTGAGAGAGACAGAAGTAACATTAGCAGTAGCAATAAGAATAGTAGCAGCGATCGTAGTAGCAGCACTAGCATTAACAGTACTCGAAATTGCAGCAGCTGTGGCATAAGTAGTAGTAGTAGTAGTAGTAGTAGTAATAATAATAATAATAATAATAATAATAATAATAATAATCTCTTCCCAAGCACCCCAAAGTCATTGATCAAACCTAAGAGTTCCTCTGCAGAGCTTCTCAGACTAAGTCTAGAGTCCACTCACACCTCTTCCTACTCAGCTTGGAAACCAGGCTGATCGCAGTACCTCAAAGGGTTAAAGACTTTAACCTGCGATTAATCAGTTCTCCAATCAGAGGCAAGGACAGCTATTCTTCCCTCGATTCGTCTCCCCTGGCATCCGCAAGCCCTTGAATTAAAAATCAGCTGCTCTCGCTTCTGTTGTGAAGAACACTGCTGGATGCCGAATGATTTCCAATTAAAATAACCTGCATGAAAAAAATTTAAATAACACGTCCGTAAAAAATTATTTATTTAATTATTTTAACTATAAATAAAAAAACAATTCTGAGAACACAGACCCCACTCAGAAACGCATCGTTTGACAATGACAGCTTTCATTTAAGTAAATAACAATAACAAATTCTTCAACAGGAAGGAACAGAAGTGTGCACTTCTCTTTTCAGTTCAGATTGTACTCGGTCTCCAATTGCACTCAGGCAATAATAATGACGGGCCATTTCAGACCCCTGTACTACATTAGTGCCCGTCGTACAAAGATGCATAATCAAGATTTTAGCCTTTATATATATTATATTAAAGTAGAATACTGCACAAATGCGTGTAGAGAGAGCACAGGATGTTTCTAATCTCCACAGAGCACAGACGCAAATACTTAAAGATGACAGCCATTTTGTGGCAAAGTACAGCATGCACCCCAGTTCTGAAAGCTCCATTCTACTCAGGGCGACTGCAGGAACTCCACACCTCAATGCCGTTGACTTCCAAACCAACATTCATTTTGGACTTTTGCACACTAAATGTCAAGACACCACAAAAAAAATATTTAGTAATAATTAAAAAAAACTAAGAGGGTACAGAGGGGAGATACGATTTGAAATGTTTCAAAAAGGTTCAAAAGGGTTCAAGAGCTTTGCCACTTACCCCAGCTGCAAAGCCCAGGCTGCCGTCAAGAATCCGTTTCTGAAAGGAAGAGGAGAAAGAGTCAAAGGGATGCCCCTCCAGCCATCCAGCCGCCATGCGCCCAGGACTTCCTAAGAGAGAGCTGATAAGGAGGCAGAGACAGAACCATCACTGGCCAGCAACAGGCCCGGCAACAGCCCGACAACAGCCCAGCAACAGCCCAGCAACAGGCCCTCAACAGCCCGACAACAGCCCAGCAACAGGCCGGCAACAGCCCGACAACAGCCCAGCAACGGCCTGGCAACGGCCTGGCAACAGCCCAGCAACAGCCCAGCAACAGCCCGACAACAGCCCAGCAACAGGCCAGCAACAGGCCGGCAACAGCCCGACAACAGCCCAGCAACAGCCCGGCAACAGCGCAGCAACAGCACGACAACAGCCCAGCAACAGCCCGGTAACAGCGCAGCAACAGCACGACAACAGCCCAGCAACAGGCCGGCAACAGGCCAGCAACAGGCCAGCAACAGCACGACAACAGCCCAGCAACAGGCCGGCAACAGGCCGGCAACAGGCCGACAACAGGCCGACAACAGGCCAGCAACAGGCCAGCAACAGCCCAGCAACAGCCCAGCAACAGGCCAGCAACAGGCCAGCAACAGCCCGACAACAGCCCAGCAACATGCCAACAACAGGCCAATAACAGCCCAGCAACAGCCCGGCAACAGGCCGGCAACAGCCCAGCAACAGCCCAGCAACAGGCCGGCAACTGGCCAGCAACAGGCCAGCAACAGGCCAGCAACAGGCCAGCAACAGGCCAGCAACAGCCCAGCAACAGGCCAGCAACAGCCCAGCAACAGGCCAGCAACAGGCCAGCAACAGCCCAGCAACAGCCCAGCAACAGCCCAGCAACAGGCCAGCAACAGGCCAGCAACAGGCCAGCAACAGGCTGACAACAGCCCAGCAACAGCCCAGCAACAGCCCAGCAACAGCCCAGCAACAGCCCAGCAACAGCCCAGCAACAGCCCAGCAACAGCCCAGCAACAGGCCCACAACAGCCCGGCAACAGGCCGGCAACAGCTCAGCAACAGCTCGGCAAAACGTCCCGGCGAAAATACGTATTTGTTTTGTATGAGTGTGAAGCAGGGTGTTGTTGCAAAAGAGCATCTGTACTCAGCGAACCTACCCTGGGTAAATAAAGGTTATATAAAAACTAAAATAAATAAAAATTCAAGAGAACATAAGTGCATTCACGTAAGTGGGAGAGGGACTGAGAGTGGGCACTGCAACAAAAAAAGAAAAAAAAAGAAAAAACAGCACTAGATCCTAAACCTGAAAATAAGTTCCAGTACTAGGGGAGATGCTGCTGTTATTCTAATGGACTCTGGGTCAAATACGTATTTGTTTTGGATTCAAATACTTTTCTGTGCTCTATTGATCTTGCCTGGTGTAAATGAGCCTGCCAGTATGACCAGAAGGCAGGGTTTGCACTTTTTGAGAGTATTGAGTATTGAGAGTATTTTGGTTCCAATACATGCTAGCAGGACCTAGTATCAGGTGTTTCAGTGCTAGCAGGACCTAGCATCAGGTGTTTTAGTGCTAGCAGGACCTAGCATCAGGTGTTTTACTGCTAGCAGGATTTAGCATCAGGTGTTTTAGTGCTAACAGGACCTAGCATCGGGTGTTTTAGTGCTAGTAGGACCTAGCATCAAGTGTTTCAGTGCTAGCAGTGCTAGACCTAGCATCAGGGGTTTCAGTGCTAGCAGGACCTAGCATCAGGTGTTTTAGTGCTAGTAGGACCTAGCATCAGGTGTTTCAGTGCTAGCAGTGCTAGACCTAGCATCAGGTGTTTTAGTGCTAGCAGGACCTAGCATCAGGTGTTTTAGTGCTAGCAGGACCTAGCATTAGGTGTTTTAGTGCTAGCAGGACCTAGCATCAGGTGTTTCAGTGCTAGCAGGACCTAGCATAAGGTGTTTTAGTTCTAGCAGGACCTAGCATCAGGTGTTTCAGTGCTAGCAGGACCTAGCATCAGGTGTTTTAGTTCTAGCAGGACCTAGCATCAGGTGTTTCAGTGCTAGCAGGACCTAGCATCGGGTGTTTTAGTTCTAGCAGGACCTAGCATCAGGCGTTTCAGTGCTAGCAGTGCTAGACCTAGCATCAGGTGTTTTAGTGCTAGCAGGACCTAGCATCAGGTGTTTCAGTGCTAGCAGGACCTAGCATCAGGTGTTTCAGTGCTAGCAGGACCTAGCATCAGGTGTTTTAGTGCTAGCAGGACCTAGCATCAGGTGTTTTAGTGCTAGCAGGACCTAGCATCAGGTGTTTCAGTGCTAGCAGGACCTAGCATCAGGTGTTTTAGTTCTAGCAGGACCTAGCATCAGGTGTTTCAGTGCTAGCAGGACCTAGCATCAGGTGTTTCAGTGCTAGCAGGACCTAGCACCAGGTGTTTTAGTGTTGGGAGGAACAAAGTACCCCGCACACACCCAGGTCATTGTATTTGGAGGCTCTGATGGAATTTTTGTGACCAAAACATAATTTAGCTGAAAAAAACTATTGTTTGTTTTTTCCATACATTGGCGTGAAAAAGTATTTGTCCCCTTCCTGATTTCCTATATTGTTGCATATTTGCCACACTGAATGGTTTCAGATCTTTAAGCAAGATGTAATATTAGGCAAAGAGAACCTGAGTGAACACAAAAACACATTTTCTAAATTATCATTTCATTTATTTAATGAAAAAAGTTATAATTTTTTTTCTATTATATAAAAGGTAAATCCACTCTTAAAAACCAAAAATATAATTCAAATGTTACATTTTCTGGAGACCTTAGCCTGTGCTTAGCCTTTTTGACCAATCAAAAGCCTTTAATTTACATTAGCCTTCCGACCAATCAAGAGCCTTCCATTAGAATTATACCTCAGGCCCATCAAAAGCCTTGCATTACCATTAGCCTTCCGACTAATCAAAAGACTGCCATTAATATCTGAGCATTATCACTGTAGGGCTGTACAGTGTTCCCACTGATTAGTGCCAACTTGGACAAATAATGTAAGAGCACATGTACTACCTGGAGTGCATTAGTGTGCTCCTGGATTTTTCAACTAGGGAGTACATGCGGTCCTCTGAAAAAACATTAGCAAAGAGCCCCGCGCCGACCTTCTGGCCAATCGAAACCCTCCTTCTGAAGCAGCAAGTGTTCCATCAATTGATGATGTCACCAGAGAGCACTTTTATTAAAAGCGAAATAAGCCAGAAATGAAGATGTCAATTAACATGCGGAATTACAAAAGTACACTCAAACCACTTTAGAGAACATCTCTTTTTTCAGGATTACATCACAGACCCATCTACCCCCCGATCACAACACCCCCCCCCCCCCCCCCCGTGTGCATTTAAAAGCATTCAGTAGTGGAAGGTCCAGGGGGTCAGAAAGTAAAAGTTCTGCCATGTGTTTCTTCCACCCACGAACTTCGCTAATTAGTTCTACCTCCTGGCTGACGAACTGTTCTAATTAGCAAATCCAGGTGACGGCAACAAAATACTGGGAAGGACTTTTACTTTTGGAACCTGGATTTTACTCCTCTGCTTTGAGCTAACAGTGAATGCATGAGACTGTACAGCTTAAGAACTCGTGTGTACACGCACGCACGCACACTCTGCCACACCGACAGGTCCCTGCCAGCTGCTATGAGCAACTCGCAGGATCCTGGAATACAGTGCAGGCCTTGCCTCTCCAACAGCGTGCGCTAATGCGAAAGGGCAACACTGCACTGGACCTTTTCCACGCTCATTCACAGGGCTAAGGGCGGTGGCAAGACTGAAACACGCTCGCAACTCTCCGACTTTCCCAGATGAAACCCAAACAGAGTAACGCTGTGCGTTATGAAAGTGTCAGCCATCTGACTCATCAGCGAATGATTATTATGAATTTCCATTACTTTTTTTTTTTAAACGCTTATCAATTTCCATAACTTGGGTCTTGGGTACCGCACACATTCAAAGTCATGGTATGGGACTGCAGGCGGCAGCAAGAGATTTACATTTCAGGAATGTCTCGCACATTATTTTATTAGTCGACAGATTTGTTTATTTAAAAGTATACTTTGACGAATGACAGAGGAATATGTTTTATTTTGTTTTTTATAGGGAAGATTCAGGGGCCAACTTTGACCACAAGTGCTGCAGTCCTAGTAGCTGTATTGCAGTACCTTCGAGCCACGCTTACAATCAAACATGGAGAGAGAAGGCCCCAGGGCATGGCATCACATCCAGACCGCGTCTGCAGTGACAACAGCCAGCACCACTGCAGGGCGGGGGCTGACTAGCCAAGGTTTAAGACTAACCCATCACATTGGGACAAGGCGACTGGGTAAAGGCCCGAACATGTGTGCTGTGTCACTGTGAATAAACATCCAGCAGCAGAAACCCTTGTTACTACGGTTACCAGTGACACGTTACCGTGGCTGCTGACAGGTGCCAAACCGCAGAAAAATGCTTTGCATCTTGAAGCTGGTACCTGGGAGGTCTAAACAGCCTGTCAACTGCCCCTCTTGCCCACCCGGGCACCAACCAACCCCAGGGCATACAGGGGCAAAACCAGAATTGCCCTCCTCTGGGGAGACTAAGTGAAACTCCAGGTTTACTGGTCCAGTGCTGCACGTATCTTTTCAATTATTATATTGGCAAATGGAAGACACTGTACCAGCCAATATGCATACACAGAGAAGGGCATCAACGCAAAAACCAGTGATGTTTTTCCCCCAAAATATCTGAGATATTCAGGAATTCGGTGTCCTTGTTTCATGGGAGAAGCAACACTCCGCCGTACCCCTAGTACAACCAGCCATTCCAACTGGTTAAAGGTTTAAGGGTTTACAGTTTTGTGCCCCTAGTGAAGAAAAAGACGCACGTACACAAGCCCAGTACTGAAACCACAAGCGCATGAACGTTCCGTTTAACAAACGCGGTCTTTGTCGGTTACCTGGCCGCTGGAGAAGACGAACACCAGCGCCGCCCCTACGGCAGTCAGGCCCCAGGTGAACAGCGTACCGAGGAGGGCCTGGACCATGGGGCTGTAGCCAGCGATCATGATGCCAAACCTGAGGCAAGACAACAGCGTCACTGGTCCGGCGATGACAGCATGATGGGTTTAAACAAACATGCGTGCTCCAGTTCATGTTTGTAGAAGGTGTTGCTGCTCAACACCACCTATTTGCATTTTTGTTCAACATATTCAACTGGCTAGTTATACTGCTAACCGCTACTTCGCTTAGTTGACACTTGTATTAAACTCGTATTAAGTGGGATTAAATGCAACGATGTGACCCACCCTCTCACCACAAACTGGACACTAATCTTGGAGCGTTTTACCGTGCCACACCTTGAGCTGACACTGCATATATCACTTTGAAAACATATATTAACTTAGCCTCGCGGGTGATAAGCATGGAATTACCTAGCTGACGTTAGCCATCTTAACTCGCTTGGAATAGCAGGTTGGCCTAAAAGCTCAGTTTAACTTTATTAATTAGTTTCAAAAATAAAAATAAAAGCGTCCTGCACGTAACTCACGATCTTGCTCATTGGTTACACATATTTGATTAGGCAGCTCGTAGTTACATACTATAACATGTAAACTGCCTGTTCATAAGGTTTACTATTAAAAGTAGCTGCATAACTAGCTCGGAAGCCAGCAATTTGACTAGTGCATAAGCTAGGAAGCTAGCACGCTATCTAACGACTATTTTCAGCTCGTGTATGCCCATATTTTCAATGTAAAAAACGTCCACGCACGGTATTACACTATTTTCCAATAATTACACACTGTCTGTGCCTTTTTCTATTATCTATTACATTTAATTCATTCAAATGACGGCGTCGCTCACCTTTACCACTCCAGTACCAGCTGAGAAAGTCCACCGACTATTTACTTCCTTGTTCCCTGTACACGTGTCTCTGAAACTTGCTTCGCCCCGCCTCTCCTGACATTCTATTGGCTAAGCGCGGTCCCACCGATCGCCATGTGGACTTTCTTGGTGTGCAGTTGGATGACCAAACTTGCATTGAAGCCGCCCGACCGTTTCGTGGTGAAAAGTTGGAAATCTTAGCAGATTTTTATGGAACTACCGAAACTCAGAGACGGAGTCAGAGACTAACGTTGCTCACTGACTGCACAAGAGCGGCTGTTAAATGCCAGATTGTAAATTGTCTTGCCTGTCAATGAACGAGTAGCTAGGGTGCAAATGCGCAAACTGCTTCAAATTTTTCAGTATTAGTATAAATCGGGTGTAAGGAGTATTGGTATAAATTGAGGAGTATTGGTATAAATTGTATATGGACTTACTGTACTGTTTATTATGAACAAGGCAGAGCTTTAGGTACCACGATGACGCCAGTTTTGTGATATTTCTTACCCATATACTTATGCAAATGAATCGTTTAAATTACAGTTTAGAATAAGCGACTACACCATTGTCAGGATTCTTCGTCTTCGGGTCCCTGAATACGTTTTACTCTGTGTACTTCAGTCCATAATCTACAAATACAACTTTATCTGAAGTTTAAAATCCTTTGTGTCTGAAATGTAATACAGAAGACTATGCTTATTCGATCTTTGTGAAGGTAATTTTTAACAGCTAATTTTTGTCGGTACTGTTTTACTAGCGGATGTTTGGCTATAGTATCATTCCTGGCATTGGTGCGAGAAGTGGTTCTAACTTCACCCACGACGGTGCTTTTGTCCTTAACTGAAAAATACAACAGTTAAAATCGTTGCTTGAATGTCAGGACGGAGAATCATCGCGCATAGACCGGAGAGAAAGCAAAGAGAAAAATCAATGTTTTTCTTTCTTTTTCTGAATCGATTTTAAACCCCGGTAATTTGGTGTAAAATTGTAGTATCAATGCGTTGAATTGAATGCGCGGTTGTATTTGTGGGCCAGCGTGGTCAGTGAGAGCTTGCCTACTTTTTAAACTGCTTTGTGTCAACAACAAAAAAATTTCAGGGAAGGTAGTATAGGCCAGAAGAACTTCGGCTATAACATAGATGTATTTTCTCACTGGTTAATGTAAATCAGCTGATATTGTGGGTGTCTGGGGTTCGGAGGACACTTGTATCAATTTTATTGGTATACATGGATAGCAGCAGTGTACCTCAGGTTTAAGCCCCTTGACTGCTGAACTGCATTACAACTGAATCAGCTATCCAAATCAATAAGGGTTAGCTGTTCTAGCTGTAGCGCACTTCTGTGGTCCAGGTTTAAACCTGATCTTTAAACTCCAGCTAAGCACACTGCAATTGACCCTTTGTGACTGTATGGGATTCCCTCGTGAAGAAAATCCAGCTAAGACTAGTTGGGATTCCAAACTGGTTTCCAAGCTGTGTTTTGGACACTTCTAGCTGGTCATAGCTGGTCTGTGGCTGGTCAAAAGCTGGTTAAGCTTTTAGAGTAAGCTGGTGCCCAAAATGGTGGACTTTAGGGTGCTCATTACATTACATTACATTACAGGCATTTAGCAGACGCTCTTATCCAGAGCGACTTACACAACTTTTACATAGCATTTTACATTGTATCCATTTATACAGCTGGATATATACTGAAGCAATTTTCGGTTAAGTACCTTGCTCAAGGGTACAACGGCTCAGCTAGTGAACCACTGGCCAGCCGACTAAAAACCAGCTAGAAGTGTTGAAAACACAGCTTAAACCAGCTGGACCATTTTAGGTTTATTAAAGATGGAATTTTCCACAGGGTTATTATTATTATTATTATTATAGCAGTCTAAGTTATCTGACATTGGTGTACAGAGATAATTAGCTAACTGAGCCAGACAAACTGGTGGAAACAGGAACCTGCACACACACACACACACACACACACACACTGGCGTTTTGGGAACAGAACTGCTCGCCCTTTTTGTCGTGTTGCGTACGACACTGTGGTGGCTTCTGCATTAAAGAGCGATCCGGTAAAGGCCCGGGCCACTGCTGGTCCAAACCAACGTCCCCCAAGTGGCCACCCCGCGTGTCTCGGCTGGAGCCCCAGGTTTCCCTCCCCAAAAACGCCAAGCCCCCCCCCCGCCAAAAACCTCTGGTATGACAAACAAGCCTTCTGGACAGCAGAGGAGAGCTGCAGGGGGTCTGTCCCAGGGAAGTCTCGCTCCGGCAGTAAAAAGGAGATTTAATGACTGAAGGTGCTGTGCACAGAGGGAGAGAGAGAGGGAGAGAGAGAGAGACAGAGAAAGCGAGGGAGAGCGAGAGAGAGACAGAGGGAGAGAGAGAGAGACAGAGAGAGGGGGAGAGAGAGAGGGAGGGAGAGAGAGGGAGACAGAGAGGGAGACAGAGAGGGAGAGCGAGAGAGAGAGAGGGAGGGAGAGAGAGAGAGAGAGACAGAGAGAGGGAGAGCGAGAGAGAGAGAGGGAGAGAGAGAGAGGGAGGGAGAGAGAGAGAGAAATGTGTTTTTTCCTGTGTTGCATTTATGAACGCCTACCTAAGGAGAACCCCCTCCACCTACCGTACCTCTGGGACTGCTTTAAATAGCAACTTTATCAGGCACCAGGACTACAAAGACATGTCCTGGTTTTTACGGAGTTCCATAAAGGCACTGCTTCAGTAAAATGTTCAGAGGTAAAAGGTGGCCTGGAGTTTTAGGCAGTGCAGGCCTTGGAGAGGCCCCATGCCCCTGTCTCTTCCTCCAGACGTTTTCTTCATCTTCATCAGACGGAGGATAACTCCAGGCAGGTGAGCATCTCCAGATCTTTTCTGTTGCCTCGTGTCCTTGACCGGCCCGCATTGTTTGAGTGGTGCTGGTTCCTGGTCGCTCGGAATATTCCAGCAATGTGTATCTGAGCGGAACAGGGACAGGTGATCAATCACTCCCCTTTGTACTATCCAACGCATTCCAGGAGCCGGGGTAGTGTTTCGCTTTGCCAGAATACCAAAGAATGAATGAATGAATGAATGAATGATTGAACAAATGAATTAATGAATGGAATATTAAAAACCATACAGCAGTGATAAACCCAAGACTTTTTTTTTTCAAGTATTTAACATTTTTCCAAGTAGCACCACCAACCCCCACCCCTCCCCAAAAAGCAGTCTTGTTAGATGGATGGGTATAGACTCCCACTTCAGCCCCCCCCCCCCCCTCCCCGGAAACCGAACTCCAGGGGGGAGAAGTCGGTCGGTCCAAAGCGTGGGGGGTGGGGGGTCAGGCAGGGTGGGAGTTGGAAAGTGTTCTTGAGGAGAATGTTTAGTTATGAAAACAAAAGTATCGTAACAGAAGGAGAACCATCTGCACCTTGGAAACCACATAACCTCAGTGCAAAGGAATTAGGGGGGGGCTCTGGTCTTATCGGAGGAACAGACCCCCCAGGGGGGGGGCCGGGGGGTTGGAGGTGGAGGTTGGGGGGGGGGGCTGTCTCTATTCGTCTGACACACACACGCGGTTGGGGCACAAGACTCGGCTTTAAAGAAGAGAGAGGACACACTTCTTTGGTGGACGTCTGTGCTTCAAGGATTTGAAAAGATTGTTCGGTTTTTTTTAACTGGATCTTAAAAGTTTTTAAAGTCCTCGTATTTTTTTCCCTGACTTGGTTATAACTTACATGTATGCGCAACTGGATTTTTTTGTTCTTTGTTTGTTTTTTGTCAAAATGGATGCTTTAGGATATTTGTTTTGGGAGGCCACACTTGAAACCGTAGAAGTACACTGAACTCACTGGCATTTATAAAAATTTTATTTTTATTTTTTTCTCCCCAAGTTTTCAGCTTTTCCGGATTTATAATCTGGTTTCTTCATTGCTTCTTGCTGCTGTTGGTATAGCAAGGTCCCCGAAAAAAATAATAATAATAATTGAAAAAAAAAATGGCGTCTCCCTTTGCATCGGAGGGTCTGTACAACACTGGGATTGCTGCGGACCCCACGGTCGGCTTCGCGGATGAGGACGAGAGCAGTGAAGACGGGGTGTCGGGGTTCCGGGTGGTGATGGCGGCGCTGTACCTGGTGGTGTGCGTGGTGGGGCTGGGCGGCAACGGCCTGGTGATGGCGGCCACGCTGAAGCTGGACCGCCTGGGCAGCGCCGCCACCGTCTACATCTTCAACCTGGCGCTGGCGGACGGGCTGTTCATGGCGGGGCTGCCCTTCGTGGCGGTGCAGAACTTCCGCAGCAGCTGGCCGTTCGGCGAGGCCGCCTGCAAGGCCGTCATGGCGCTGGACGGGGTCAACCAGTTCACCAGCGTCTTCTGCCTGACCGCCATGAGCGTGGACCGCTGCCTGGCACTGGGCCCGGCCGCGGGCCGCTGGGCGGGCTGGCGCACGCCGCGGCGGGCCAAGGCGGTGGCGGCGTGCCTGTGGCTGCTCTCGCTGGCGCCCGTGCTGCCCATGGCGCTGCACTTCTCGGCCGCCAGCGGGCTGTGCACGGTGGAGCCGCCGCCCGCCGCCACCGCCGCCGCCGCCGAGGCCTGGTGGGTGGTCTTCCTCGCCTACACCTTCGTCCTGGGCTTCGCCCTGCCCTTCGCCGTCATGACCGCGGCCTACGGCGCGCTGCTGGCCGCCCTGAGGCGGCGCCGGCGCGGTCGCCGCGGCGACGGCGGCGGGGACGGCGGCGGGTGGCCCCGGAGCCCCGAGAGCCAGCGGCAGGAGCGGCAGGTGACCCGGATGGTGGTGGCGGTGGTGCTGGCGTTCGCCGTCTGCTGGCTGCCCTTCTACGTGCTCAACTTCTGCGCCCTGACGCGGGCGGCGGGGGGCGGGGACGCGGGGGGCGGGGAGGAGGCGGCTGACGCGCCCGCCGCCGCGCTGACCTTCGCCCGCGGCTTCGAGTTCGTGGTGCTGTTCTCCTACTCCTGGAGCTGCGCCAACCCCATCCTCTACGCCTGCCTCTCCGAAACCTTCCGCGCGCACTTCCGCGCGCTCCTCTGCCCCAAGACCCTCCCGCCGCCGGAGGGTTGCCACGACGGCGACGACAATGTCGTCACCGAGGGATACGACCTGCGGGACAGCACCGACGGGAGGAGCGAGGTGTAGCGGGATGAGACTTCCCCCCCTCCCCCGAAAAGCCACATCCTCCCCTAGCCATGGGGGCTCCCCCAGGAGCGAGGTGGGTCTCGGAATGAAGTTCATTAACCCCACCCCCCCTAGATTATTGGGCCATCCATTGTGTTTTCCCTGGTCTGATGGTGCGGTTGTGATTATTATGTATGCTTATGGGCTGTTTGGGCGGGGGGGGGGTAATTCCATTTCAATTCAGTGAAATCAGGTAATGAAAGTGCAGTCCATTAATCTGAAAAATAGGCATTAGCGTTATATGGGGACTTTTCAGTTGGGGATCTGTACAGTTTTCATGATTTTTATGAAGCAGTATTGATCAATGAGGCTTTTGTTCATTTTTATTGCAGTTAATTACTCCCTCAGTTTTTACACCACACACGCACGCACGCACGCACACACACACACACACACACACACACACACACATACACACTGACACATACATCTGGCAGCACATTTACTCGACATTCTCTTGGAAAAGTCATTTACTGAGGGCAGTGGTGTCATTTTTTACTCAGTGAAAGCCCGCCCACTTACCGTAGGCTGCCGAGGACTGTGGGCTTTACAGTGATGTCACTGTTGTCATGGAAGTCACAGGTTCAGTGGGGTGTAGAGAAAATGTAAAAAACAGAAAAGAGAAAAAGGCACCACGACAACACTTGAAGAAATGGTCTCTGTGTCCCGAACTCTCCTTATGTACAAATGGGTTGATAAATTATAAAGGGTATGTCCCAGACCTGTCAGTTTTTTGTAAAAAAAAAAAAAAAAAAGTGTAAAAGAGTGGGTATTGTTTTTCTATTTTTTTTTTCTTTCAAAATGTGTTTAGAAAATGTTCAGTTCAGGGTATTATGTATTAACATTACTAATTTTCTTTTTTTTTTTAATAAACAATAAAAACCAATAATGTATGGAGCAAACTACTTTAGTTATAAGCCTCTGTATGTTCACAGGTAACTCTCAAAAGACAGAGTTTGTGGAATGACAAGTGCAAAGGCAATTTGGGATCAAATAGAATCAGATTTAATTATGTGTAAATTGTGTGATATTTTCAGTGTTAGCAATTAATTAAAAAAATAAAATACACATGCTCGTTATTTTTTATATTGTCTTGAAATGTTTCACTGTAGAATATTTAGGGGTCCAACCAGCGAAGCTGGTGGAACCCTATTGTATCTGTTAGGATTATTAGGGGTCAAAGCAGCGAAGCTGGTGGAACCCTATTGTATCTGTTAGGGTTATTAGGGGTCAAAGCAGCGAAGCTGGTGGAACCCTATTGTATCTGTTAGGATTATTATTATTATTATTATTATTATTATTATTATTATTATTATTATTATTATTTTCTCCGCTAAAAGTGTCTGAGGCTCAGCAACCATAAGTCCTAGAGCATACTTTTTCTCAGCTAGATATTTCATGACTTTTCCTAACTTCATGGGGAAAACATGGCAAACATGAAATTAACTGAAAAAAATATTTTCAATGTCCTGTACACATGTTGTACGCATCGGTGTTGTTGCGGTCATTTTGACCCCAAGCTCTATTGTTATATAAAACCATTATTTTGTTTTTGTTGTTGGCTGAGGGCACTTTCACATTAATTTGTGTGTGTGTGTGTATGTGTGTGAGAGAGAGAGAGAGAGAAAGAAAGAGAGAGAGAGAGAGAGAGAGAGAGAGAGAGAGAGAGAGAGAGAGAGAGAGAGAGAGAGCATGCGTGTGTGTGAGGAGAAAACATAGTTCCCACAAGATCTCTGATCATTCTCGCAACATGGGGGCAGGGGCAAACTTATAATAAGGGCTGCACACACAGCCCTCTAAACCATTTCTCTTTGCATTTGTGCCTCAACTAAAGATTTTGAAAATGACCACCAGACAGAGGTGTATATTTTCTGCCACTGAGGTTCTGTCGCAGATCTTGGAGGGTGAAAGTGATTTAGATGAGGATATGTCTGAGACTGAGGATAATGTTGAGGAGGACCCTGACTGTGTGGCATCCTCCTCTGATGATGAGAATGAAGCCTTTGAGATACCACATCCTGCCCCTCCTTATGTTTCTCAACCACCACTAAACCGTCCTGTCATATCTCAATCACCAAAAGACCCTCCTGTCATCTCTCAACCACCAAGAAACCCTTCTGTCATCTCTCAACCACCAAGAAACCTTCCTGTCGCCTCTCAACCACCAAGAAACCTTCCTGTCGCCTCTCAACCACCAACAAACCGTCCTGTCGCCTCTCAACCCCCAAGAAACCTTCCTGTCGCCTCTCAACCACCAACAAACCCTCCTGTCATCTCTCAATCACCAACAAACCCTCCTGTCATCTCTCAATCACCAAGAACTGACATGTTTACTTCCAAAAATGGAGAACTATCATGGTCTGGATCCCCAGTTGAAAGACAGGGTAGACTTAGTGCTGCTAATGTCATCAAAATGGTTCCAGGCCCCACCAGATATGCTAGCAGTCATGTGCAAGACATAAGGTCTGCATTTGAACTCTTCATAACACCATTAATGCAAAGGGATACTCTTGAGATGACAAACTTAGAGGGGAGGCGTGTGTATGTTGACAATTGGAAAGAGTTGGATGTGACCCACTAGCAATGCTATATTGGGTTGCTTATTTTGGCAGGAGTATACAAGTCAAAAGGTGAAGCAACAGCAAGCCTTTGGAATGCTGACACTGGTAGGGCAATTTTTCCAGCTACAATGTCTCTGGAGACATTTCATGTTTTCTCCCACATTATACGCTTTGACGACAGGGAATAAGACAGGGACGACAGGAGCGTGACAAACTTGCACCTATCCCGTTTGAATGAAGAATTGATACCCACGGGTACCTAGTTGAGCTGTTATGTTCATTTTTTATCAAAACTCAATTCTGGTGACTAATTTACTTTTTATTGGTGTTTCTTCATTATTGAATAACTGTTATATGTTACTTATTGATGATTATTGATGTTCTGAAGTGTTTTCTGAACCTAAACATTTGAAATGTTTGACATTTTTAATATTTTTTCCTGCGGTCAAATTGACCCCGAACATAAAATGTTACTATGCTTGATAAAAGGTGTGTTTCTTTCCAAATGTTATTTTTCTTTTTTAATGAGCACTTAATACCCACATAAAGCCCTGCAAACACCAAAACATACTTTGTTTTCAATTTTAGGTCAATGAATGAGATTGTACAGTTATTTGCATATTTCGCAACAGTCATATAAAATCAATGGAGATGGATTCTATTTTGCGAGCGCTCACTGTACACACCGATAAGTTCTATCTGATCGGTCGGGCGCGTGCCGAAGACGTTCCTGGGGTTCCGCATCGCCACGGCAGCGAGGCCGCGCGCCAGGGAAGACACAGGAAGCACCGTGGCGGTGACCTCAGCTCCCTTAATCTGTCAGCAGACATCTGTTTTCATTACAGAAAAGTCTCGTAAAAACGAAGCTGCCAAGAGAACACTTCTTCTCTTTTAAAGCAGTTTCTGAGAGAAATCGCAGTGATGATTTTCTTTGCCTACCTCACTCTGGACATTCGCTTTCAAAAATAAAATAAAAAAACACACGTACAACACGACTTTATCCAGTGCGCGCTTTCGTTTTATATAACAATATAAAACAGTCAGATGCAATGCGACCAGCAGGTCACTGGGATTTTGATTTAGAATTATCCAGCGCAGTGCCCGTACCCACCGTGAGTGTGGGGACAGCTTGCGCGAGATCGACACACAGCACAAATCATGCGGACGCAGAAGAAAGGACTGAAGCTTCCTGAAGGTTTGGCCCGTTCAGTGTTGCGCCGAGAAAAAATTAAATCCGTTGAAATGCCCGGATCTCCTTGATGCTCGACAGATAAGGAGAGCGGCGCGTGCTGTGGGAACAGAAACGCGAACAGGAGAGCGGCGCGCGGATGTGTGGCGTCTGCTATTAACACGGGCATTGAAAACTACAGCTTTTTTATTTTTATTATGTCATGTTGCAATTCTCTTCAGATGATCGAAGGTGTACGGCAAAGTCTCGCTTAAAGAAATGTAATATCCTGCACTATATTGTAAATATATGGACTTTTGATGAATGTAATAATACATTTCACAGAGACAGTTAAAAAGTATATATACCATGTAATATGTGAACAATGCAATAATTTGCTTACTCGCCCACACATTGTGAGGTGTTGCCATATCTTTTCCGATCTCAATAATATGTTATTTCTGTATATTGCATTTTTTTTCATGACAGGAGTTGCAGGCAGTGTTGTTGCAATGTTGTTTAAAGTGCTGTGTTTTCACTCTGAATGCTATGAGATACGAGGAGGATAAAACCAGAGGGGGTGATCTTTAGGAGCGGTTGGACATCACCGCCCCCCCCCCCCCCCCCACCCCCACCCCCACCCCCACCCACACACAGACACACACCCCTCCCCATTTCCTCTCTAATTAAAGCCAGCTGCCAGAGGGCTGCCATTATGAATCAAATGAATTATTGAAACATTTACAATCAATGAAAAGCAGTTCCAGAATGCCAGAATGCACAACACACACACACACACAAACCTACAGATATGTTATATATACCCCCCGCACACACACGCACACAAAAACACTCAAGCACATAAACATACAGTCATTCATGCGTGCACACACTCCCACACACACACACACACACACGCACACACACAAAAGCACTCAAGCACAATACATACAGTCATTCACAGTGTACAGTACACTCCCACACACAGAGAGAGAAACAGAAAGAAAATTAGAGTCACGCATGTACACACACACACACTCTCTCACACACAATATGTATCATAGTATCATGCATCATATGAGCTTCCAGTCATGTGTGCACCCACTCTGGGGCTGACTGGAAAAGCACTGATGGGTTTACCTGTCCACAGTCCAGCCACAGGTCCCTGTGTGCTAGCAATACGCTAGCACAGCCATGCTTTGATCCTGTGCACAGTGGGAAGGTAACCCATCCACCATCCTGGCACCTCCCCCCTGGCATTGCCCCCCCCACCCCCCAGTGTACTGACATGAGCCTTACTGTATATAACCAGCAGGATATAACTCTGCTGAGAAAGGCCAGACAACCATATTCCCCTGACTCAAAAAAAAAAACTGTTTCAAAATATAAATCTAGACCATAAAAATGAGTGTTTCCTAATGCCATTTTTCCGCACAGATAAGAAAAACATAATTTCATCGATAATTCCTTTTACGAGCCTTAGATCCCGTAATACCACAGTGGGAGAAACATCCTGTCACACCCATGTTTCTGCTAAAGACTGATCAATAGGCTAAAATAAACAGCAAAAATTTTTTTTTTTTTTGTCTTTCACTTTCTTCTTTTGTTGGTTCAGCCTGAGGGTAGTACCCACAATGCCGTTGGCCCACGGTGGTGGTGGAGGGGGGGGGACGGGGACGGGGGGGTGGAGGGGTGGGGGAAGCATGCGATCCTACTTCTGTTTTTTCGGGTTTTCCTTCATCGCTTCACTGCTTCGATGCAAAGCACAGCCATCCCCCAGTGCAGATGATGCCAGTCGATATGTGCTGGTTTAGAGGGAGCTCCCTGGGCAATGCTACAGCCACAACTGCCGCAGGCCCAAAACAAGACCATGGGGCCCATCCACACACCGGAACAGTGATTTAACAGACAACCGATCAGCGTTCCTTTAACCCCGAGTTTATACCAGACAAAGAGGGTCAAGTGTGCTCTATTAAGTCAATCGGAGTTGATTTAAGCCTTGAGCGTTTTGCCACGTACCTTGTAAAGTACGTTTCAGCGCTATGTAAGACGCAGCAGTAACCTTTCTGCTGATTGGTCATTCGGAACATGTGATGTGTGGTGACAGACTGAGGGCTCGGGGTCATTGGCACACACACAGAGGCTTCTGTGAGCCGCAGGCAGTTTTTACTAAACTCTCTGATGTGGACAAAGATGGTCTCCTTTGCCCGAGGCACGCTGTGGGGTATCTTTTGGGTGAATTCCTTCGCAGCATAGAGGTGTGCTGTGAATTCACCTGCATGCCACAGCAACGTGGACAGCACGATCGACCTGACGCCTTCACGCACACCGCCACGCTTACAATTTAACACCACAGTTACTCTGTATTAGCATATGACCCCATATGCTTATTATTTTGATGAGCAGCTCACTTTCTTTCCAGTACTATCATTGAGTTCCAGTCTTCTCTGTTCTCTATGGAGTTTCAGTCTTTTCTGTCCTACATGGAGTTTCAGTCTTCTCTGTTCTTATGGAGTATCAGTCTTTTCTGTACTACATGGAGTTTCAATCTTCTCTGTGCTACATGGATTTTAAGTCTTCTCTCTTCTTATGGAGTATCAGCCTTCTATATTCTATATGGAGTTTCAGACTTCTCTGTTCTTATGAAGTATCAGTCTTCTCTGTTCTATATGGAGTTTCAGTCTTCTCTGTTCTTATGGAGTATCAGTCTTCTCTGTTCTATATGGAGTTTCAGTCTTCTCTGTTCTTATGGAGTATCAGTCTTCTCTGTTCTATATGGAGTTTCAGTCTTCTCTCTTCTTATGGAGTATCAGTCTTCTCTCTTCTTATGGAGTTTCAGCCTTCTATATTCTATATGGAGTTTCAGTCTTCTCTGTTCTTATGAAGTATCAGTCTTCTCTGTTCTATATGGAGTTTCAGTCTTCTCTGTTCTTATGGAGTATCAGTCTTCTCTGTTCTATATGGAGTTTCAGTCTTCTCTCTTCTTATGGAGTATCAGTCTTCTATATTCTATATGGAGTTTCAGTCTTCTCTGTTCTTATGAAGTATCAGTCTTCTGTGTTCTATGTGGAGTTTAAGAGTATCAGTCTTCACTGTTCTCATGGAGTTTCAATCTTCTCTGTTCTATATGGAGTTTCAGTCTTCTCTGTTCTATATAGAGTTTCAGTCTTCTCTGTTCTTATGGAGTATCAGTCTTCTCTGTTCTATATGGAGTTTCAGCCTTCTCTGTTCTATATGGAGTTTCAGTCTTCTTTGTACTATATTCAGCTTTATTCAAACACTTTATTTTAAGTGTTCTGTTCTGCGATAGGCTCAGTGCATTCTGGGATGACAAGATATAATTTTATTGACCCCCGTGGGGTAATTTGTCCTCTGCATTTGACCCATCCTAGTTTTACTTAGGAGCAGCGGGCAGCTGCCTCTCTGTGCTGTGCCTGGGGACGAACTCCTGTTCTGAGGCCAGTGCCTTGGTCAAGGGCACCTGCAGGAGCGCACCTAACATGGGCGTCTTTGAGTGTGGGAGGAAACCGGAGTACCCGGAGTAAACCCACGCGAACACGGGGAGAACATGCAAACTCCACGCAAAGAGGATCCGGTCGGACCCGGACCCGGATTCGAACCCAGAACTTCCTTCTTGTGAGGCAACAGTGCTAACCACTATGCCACCGTGCCCCCCCAACACGTTACCACAATCTGGACTGACTGGTGCACACGTGCTCTGGAAAAATGATCATATTCGTCAAAATGCAGAAAAGGTTTCTCGTGATTATAACTGATTACGGTATATTATTCATTTGTCTATTATCTAACCCAATTATTCCTGGTCAGGACCGCAGGAGCCTCACCCAGCATGCACTGGGGCAAAAGGCAAGAATACACGCCAATCCATCACAGGGCACAAACACACCATCCACTCACACACTCATACCTACGGGCAATTTAGCCTACCCAGTTATCCAGTTGTCCTAGGACTGTTGGGATTCGAACTCAACACCCTCTTGCCATGAGGCGACAGTGTTGTTCACTGCCCTGTCCTCCCGCCCAAGATGTTATCAGTGTCTTAATTAGCTTACAAATATGACTCACAAACGAGATAGGAGGCTATTGAATTTCACTTTTCATTGCTGTGAGTATTGATTTCAATATTTATGACTTCTGAGAAGGAAATCTCATTACAAGGCATCAATTTGTGATTTTTATTTATTTATTTATTTATTTATTTATTCATTTATTCATTTTTTTTTTTTTTTTTACAAAGTCACTTTTATGACACTCGGGTCACTACTATCCTTACAGTAATTTAAACGGGCGGTCTATGTGTGCCAGGGTCCCAATGAGAGTGCAGTGACTGATGATACTGGTTGGTGAAAGGTTTTCGTTTTTCCAAATTTTTCCCTCCTACATATAAACCTAATGCAGGTTTGGCTCTCTGCCATTTCCACCATGTTTAAACTCTTCGGGTTCCTCTGATAGCTTTGTGTCAGTGACCAGGGATCCATGCTTTATGCAAATAGGACCCCTGGACTGATTTCACCAAGGACTCCCACGCAGTTAAATGCTTACAGAGTTCATATGGTTCCTATGCAGCTCGCATGTACCCTGTTAAGAGTTCAGTGAACACTGGATATTTTACTGTGTGGGATGCAAACTGAGTGGGATGTGAATATATTCCACATGGAAAACTCAGTGATGTCAGACCTAACATGCTGCCGTGTGCACAGACAGACACTTGCATGAAACACGGTCATGTGATCATGCAAACCATATCACATGACTGGGGTGTAACTAGAACGCCTTGTCCCGAGGTCCAGGAAACGGGGATGCAGCCATTTTTAAATCTGCTTCAAAACATACGGGAAGAGCCCTCTCATTTTATTTATTTATTTATTTTTTTCCCGGGGCTGAGAATCTGTGGCTGTGGCTCTGCCACAGAGTTTGGCGGGTCTGCGGGTGGCAGAGTGCCTGGAGGCACAGAGTTTGGCGTGTCTGCGGGTGGCAGAGTGCCTGGAGGCACAGAGTTTGGCGGGTGGCAGAGTGCCTGGAGGCACAGAGTTTGGCGGGTCTGCGGGTGGCAGAGTGCCCGGAGGCACAGAGTTTGGCGGGTCTGCGGGTGGCAGAGTGCCTGGAGGCACAGAGTTTGGCGGGTCTGCGGGTGGCAGAGTGCCTGGAGGCACAGAGTTTGGCGGGTCTGCGGGTGGCATAGTGCCTGGAGGCACAGAGTTTGGCGGGTCTGCGGGTGGCAGAGTGCCTGGAGGCACAGAGTTTGGCGGGTCTGCAGGTGGCAGAGTGCCTGGAGGCACAGAGTTTGGCGGGTCTGCGGGTGGCAGAGTGCCTGGAGGCACAGAGTTTGGCCGGTCTGGGGGTGGCAGAGTGCCTGGAGGCACAGAGTTTGGTGGGTCTGCGGGTGGCAGAGTGCCTGGAGGCACAGAGTTTGGCGGGTCTGCGGGTGGCAGAGTGCCTGGAGGCACAGAGTTTGGCGGGTCTGCGGGTGGCAGAGTGCCTGGAGGCACAGAGTTTGGCGGGTCTGCGGGTGGCAGAGTGCCTGGAGGCACAGAGTTTGGCGGGTCTGCGGGTGGCAGAGTGCCTGGAGGCACAGAGTTTGGCGGGTCTGCGGGTGGCAGAGTGCCTGGAGGCACAGAGTTTGGCGGGTCTGCGGGTGGCAGAGTGCCTGGAGGCACAGAGTTTGGCGGGTCTGCGGGTGGCAGAGTGCCTGGAGGCACAGAGTTTGGCGGGTCTGCGGGTGGCAGAGTGCCTGGAGGCACAGAGTTTGGCGGGTCTGCAGGTGGCAGGTAGGCTCGCCATGTGCTGTCCTCGCTCAGAGCCTCTGTGCAGCTCAGTGTTGGCGGTCTGGCGGTAGGCACCGGTGAAGGCCGTGTAGCGTGCTGATTCTCTGCTGAGTGGATCAGGGCCACCAGTCAGCCAGCCCACCAGCCAGCCTACTACCAGCCCACCAGTCAGCCCACCACCAGCCCACCACCACCAGCCCACCAGCCCGCCAGTCAGCCAGCCCACCAGCCCACCGGCCCACCACCAGCCAGCCCACCACCAGCCCACCAGCCCGCCCACCAGCCCACCACCAGCCAGCCCACCACCAGCCCACCAGCCCGCCAGTCAGCCAGCCCACCAGCCCACCAGCCCGCCAGTCAGCCAGCCCACCAGCCAGCCCACCAGCCCACCACCAGCCCGCCAGCCCACCACCAGCCAGCCAGCCAGCCAGCCCACCACCAGCCCACCAGTCAGCCAGCCAGCCCACAGCCAGCTTGCTCAGTGTTCAGGATTTTGCAACGTGTTGCTCTTTCCCTTAATGTGCTGGAATTCATATTCTCTCCCGTCCATTTTGTATCTTTACTTAGTGTAACCACTGGAAACAGGAGGGCCACGAGCAGAAAATAATATGAAATAATAATAACATCCACTCACGCATTGTGTCCCTGATGCTTTCGCTGCACAATTTCCAAAGCAGGCACTTGGCAGACACCTTTTGCCAACGCGACATATACAAAAGGTGCATTTACCATGATTAGAAAATCTAAATGTAGAAATGAATAACACACAAATCAAATTAAACACACTAATCAAATTAGTGCCATCGTATAGAGGTGTGCCACAAGACCTCACAGATTAAATGGAGAGAGATGTTACTAGTTTATTTATTTACTAAATAAAAACATTAATGTTTTAACATTTTTTGGTAGAAAAACATCCAGTGCATGGTTATGCTTTGCCGACCGAGCGGGTTGCTGTAATGTAGGGGAACAAAGATGCATCATTTATAGGCTATTGGTCAAATGCTTGCAGGGATGATGTACCCACCACGTTCCTTTGTGTACGGCTTGGCTTGCACGTGCCTATTCTACCATAATACTCAAATGTGAATGCAGTCGGCCACCTCTGAAGCTGGGGCTGCAGTGAAAGGTAGACTAGGGATCCATGGGAGACTGTGCACAGCAAAATGTTCAGTGTCAAATCAACTATTACTGAGTACATTTAGTTCCTACTGAACTCATATGTACCCGGCAAACATTTAATTAAACCGGCAAGTATACAAGTCAATCAGTAACTGATGCTCTGTGACTGGCACATAATGTTTTACTTTACATGGTGAAAACATCGGTTCAGTTACAACATGACATCGCGGGTATACCGTCACACTGCATTCAAATTTCTATAAATGTTTCTATAATGCATATTCAGTGCATTCATAATCATAAAATAAGGTCGCTGTCAAATTCAGGCTACTAGTCCAGCTAGTAGGGGACTACTTTTTTAGTGTACTTTCATGCTGCCCACATAACTGTCATTTCAATATTTATGTTCTTTAAATCTTGCAAATGTAATAACTTGGCAACGTTTTCCAGTTAAGCGCGCCAGTGCCATGCGGCTGCGTCTGCGCATCTCCTCTGAACACTCGTTCGCAGCCATAGTTGCGCAGCCGGTTCCTCAGCGCGCCTTCTTACCTCTGACGCACTGGCGAGGCGCGTGCAGTTGAGAGAGGTAGGAGCTCGCGGCGACAACGGACCGTTAGCTCCATCTGCGTGCAGAGCGGGAAAGCTACATTGTGGACGAAGATCAGTTGCGGAGACTTGCGGTTAATGGCATCGTTGCGCTGGGAAGGACGGGCAGTCGCCCGCGCTCTCTCCAACTATGACCGCACTCGCGCCAATCGGAGTCAACATCACGACACGCGAGCCAGCGCAGCGACAACGTTCCCTAATATTTCAAAAGCGTGTATTTGCTCGTTTTAAAGGACGTCTGTGCATTGATTTTTAAATTATATATAAGAGATTCATTAGTCTACAAAGGCTTTAGAAAATCTTTTTGTAACTTGTTTTTTTTTTTTTTTTTCAACTGTAAATATTTCGGTGTGGTAGGGACTACGGTTTTAGGGACAAATGTAAAAGCGCATCGTGCGCACAGGTGTTCATTTAGAGGTTTTGGGAGTAAAATGCAGAATTCTTGACATCCTTCGGATTCTCCGTTTCCACCACTGCTAGTAGAAACATTTGGTACACGGCAGCTTCTCAGCGGAATTGATTTTGGATTGTAAAGTTCTGTTCCATTTGAAGGTAAGGCTTTGACTTAATCGACGCATTAATGCGCCTCTGTAACCAATGCGTTAATTAATCTACATTTAATAACTTGTCACTCACGTCTTCTAAAATAGAAAACCATTTAAGTGTTGCCATGGTGAAATCCACAGCGAACGCTTTATCCACAGATTAAACAGTTCTATTTAAAGTCCTTAGTAATGACCCTGGACTAAAGTCATTAGTCCTACATTATAATATATTCAGACTCATGCCAGGTTGTATGCTATACTGTCTATATCACGTTTTTTAGGTATTTTTTGAGAGTGGATGGCTATTTCTCAACTGTCATTATAAGATCGTGCTCAAAGTTGTGTATATAATAATCATAATAATAATAATAACAGTAATAATTTGTCACATATATATGCATGCACACACGCGCATACAAATAGCATATGCCATTGTCTTTTGTCAGTCCCGTTTTCTGGAGCTTAGTTTTCATTTTATTTTAAATTAGCCTTCCGTTAATGATTAATTTAACCAGTTAATTTCTGTTGGAATGAAATACCCTCGCACGCTGATAAAGTGATTTTTTTTCTAGATTCGTCCAAAGTGTCGCGCGGGAGCCGTCTTTTAAAAATTACAGCGTGCCTTTTGATTGCCATGTCAAACCCACTGTCCTGTTAATCCGAGGAAACCGACGCCTGGGGCTCAAGAACTAACCCCAACTACATAATCTTCATTTGCAGTTTCATATTTACTTATATGCATAACGATATTAAGGATGTTTGTTTTAGACCCTTCTTACGAACATTATTACGAGTTACACGAGATGCTGTCCCTTTTCAGAAGAACAACTATGTTCCGTTATGTTTTAAACTGATTTGCATTTCTTGGGGTCTCGTGTTTACAATCCTCCCTCCAAACACTGCCTAACCTAGAAAGTCGACTTGATACAGCGCATTATTATTATTATTATTATTATTATTATTATTATTAAATTTTATTATTATTATTATTATTATTATTATTATTATTATTATTATTATTATTCCGGCAATAGGCCAGCTACAAGGGCTATTTAACTCTCTCACAGAAACGCTGTTCTTCCCACTTTCCAAACCTCCCTATCGTGAACATTTGCCGAGACCTTGTTTATACCCGCAGCGCGTGTTCTCAGCACATTGTCTGGGGTGCACTTTACCACAGTTTGCGTTCGTTAAAGCCGTATTGATGGGAGGGGGGGAAATCCCAAACTGAGAGTCGCCATAGTCGAGGTGGCCGCCGGCAGCACTAAAACATCACAGCGCAGGCATGGCGCAGCTCATATAATCGAATCCCAGGACGTCGGGGGACTTCGGAGACGGCGTGATTCCCACCGCCCCTCCCGCGCGGAGAGACACAGCAAATAGCTTGTCCCGCGTGACGTATTGGCGCCCTTCAAATGTACACACAAGGCTGCCCGCCGGCCCTTATTACATTAACTGAAATGAACGAAAGCGTTACTTTACCCCAGAAAATTTAAGTTAATTTCCGAAGAGAGGGAGACAGGATAGACTCTGGTTAAGCCTGCCATAGTAGCCTGTCCAACGGTGATAAATTTGAAAAAGCGCACCGTGCGTCAGTGGTTGCCAACGTGTACCCTCACAATCTTTCAGACACTCACTCCTGCTGGCATAAAACCTGGTTGATAAAAAAAAAAAAAAGCGTAAGCGCCATCATTGCTGACTGCGGTTTTTGTTAGATGCTTGTTTAGCGAAAAGGTTTAAGGCCACCGTGGCTTGTGATCAACGAAATGTTTATCGAGACCGGGGGATCGATATGTCACGTGTTCACCAGACAGACAGTTTGTCGACCTTTCGTGCCTGACTCTGGACCAATGACCAGCGAGGAGAAACTAGACTCCTTTTGCTTTTTGAGCAAAAATACATTTTTCTGTTCCACAAGCAAACACTGGGATGGTATGGCACCTTGTACTGGAATGTATTAAATAAGTTTAAGACACATATTACATAGCCTACTTTATTTTATTAAACACTATTCTTCTTTTTGTGTATACTCCGATGAAGGGTACTATATAAATATAAAATTCTTATTCCGATAATAGTAATAATATTAATTATTATGCATGCCTAAGAATGCAATGTAGTATAATGGGTTGTGAACAGGCCGTGAGGTTGCAGGTTTGATTCCCAAGCAGGACACTGGTGTACTGGCAGCTTGCCTTGAGCAAGGTACTTAACCTGCACTGCCTCAGGGTATTTCCAGCTGTAAAAATGGACACTCTGTAAAAGCGCTAAAAGTCGCACTGGATACAGAAGTCTTATAAAACTCCAATACTGTAATTATTAATATTACTATACTACTATGCCGCTCATTTAAGGCAACGTGCCACAGAGATCGTAACGAAGTCCTCCCCGGTTTTTTATCAGTTTGAGAAAAACCGTTAGACCCGCTCTGTGGTACGTGCGGTAGCTACGCGCAGAAGACATCGCGGAGACCCTGAAGTTTATCAGGGCCACGGCACCTTGCACATTCCCGGGTCTTTGTTTGCTCAGTTCAGATCACTTACATTTACGTGCCCGTCAACCTACAAATGCCCCCGCCGGGCATTCATAATGCACGTGGACGGTGGCATGTTTAATATTTAAATAGTGGATTATGTTTGAATAGTGAGATTCTCTGAAGCCAGGTTATAGTTTTCACTGCTGACATTGGGCATTAGAATCTGTTTTCAGTTAGGAACGAATGAAAGTTTTTTTTGTTTGTTTTTTGACCGCCTCGCTAACATTTCAAGCTTGTAAGCCGTAGCAGTATGATTGTGCAGCACAGAAATCATTAAAAAGATACGTGAAAGTATTCGTTTTCAAACGACGGGGAGACCTGATTGTGGTATATTTACATTCAGAGCAGTTGAGACAGTTGGCTCACGCAGTGACCGGAAAGGCAAATGAACTGAGCGTTGTCCAGAGTGACTTCTAAAAGCGTGCACGTGAAGCCGATGATGATGATGATGATGATGATGGTGATGATGATGGCGAGTCATCAACATCGCAGGAAAAACTAGCGGGAAAAGCCTTTCAGGAGGTTTTTACTCTCTCTCTCGTTGCAGTTTCAAGATGGCCGACGCCTGGGACCCCCGGGAGGGCGTGGCCGCGGACCCCTGGACGTTCCCCCCCGTGGCGCCGAACGGCACGCTGTCCGAGCCGCCGCTGTACGACGCCTTCTTCAACGACTCGGAGGCCGGCCCGGCCAACGGCACCGGCCACGGGTTCGACAAGGCCAGCACGGTGGTGGTGACCTTCGTCTACTTCGCCGTCTGCGCCGTGGGGCTTTGCGGAAACGCGCTGGTCATCTACGTCATCCTGCGGCACGCCAAGATGAAGACCGTCACCAACATCTACATCCTGAACCTGGCGGTGGCCGACGTGCTGTGCATGCTCAGCCTGCCCTTCATCGCCATCCAGCTGGCGCTGGTCCGCTGGCCCTTCGGCTCCGCCCTCTGCCGCGTCGTCATGACGGCCGACTCCCTCAACCAGTTCACCAGCATCTTCTGCCTGACGGTGATGAGCGTGGACCGCTACCTGGCCGTGGTGCACCCCATCAAGTCCACCAGGTGGCGCAAGCCGCGCGTGGCCAAGGGCATCAACGTGGCGGTGTGGGGCGTGTCCCTGCTGGTCAACCTGCCCGTCATGATCTTCAGCGGCCTGGTGAGCTCCCGCAGGGGCGGGGCGAGCTTCTGCACCATCGTGTGGCCCGAGCCGCAGGGGGCCTACTACACCGCCTTCATCTCCTACACCTTCCTGCTGGGCTTCTTCCTCCCGCTGGCCGTCATCTGCCTCTGCTACCTGCTGATCGTGGTGAAGGTGAAGTCGTCGGGCTTGCAGGTGTGCTCGTCCAAGCGCAAGCGGTCGGAGCGCAAGGTGACGCGCATGGTCTCCATCGTGGTGGCGGTCTTCGTCCTCTGCTGGCTGCCCTTCTACGTCTTCAACGTCACCTCGGTGACGGGCAGCATCACCAGCACGCCGGCGCTCAAGAGCACCTTCGACTTCGTGGTGGTGCTGGGCTACGCCAACAGCTGCGCCAACCCGGTGCTCTACGCCTTCCTGTCGGAGAACTTCAAGAAGAGCTTCCAGAAGGTCCTGTGCCTGACGAGGGGGCGGGGGGGCGGGCCCGAGGAGGCGGAGCGCAGCGACAGCCGGCAGACCCGCGCGCGGGGCGGGGCCAACAACGACGTCACGGAGACGCAGAGCGCGCTGCTCAACGGCGACCTGCAGACCAACATCTGAGCGCGCCCCGGGGGGGTCATGGGGTCAAGGGTCACGGGAGGTCACGGGTCACGCGCACACCCTCGCCCTCACCCTCCCTCTCCCCTGCAGACCAGCATTTGAGTGCGCCCAGGGGGGGTCACAGGGTCAAAGGTCATGTGCACAAACCCTCCCCCTCCCCCTGGGCGAACTGCAGACCAGCATCTGAGCGTGCCTCAGGGGGGGTGACGGGGTCAAGGGTCACGTGCACACCCTATACCCAACCAGAGAAATGGTTGCAACATTTGCCTGCCAGCTCTAAACTCTTATTTTGTTTTTTTTTCCCCCTGTATGTAATAGGATGACATCACGCCCTCTGACTGAAAGAGCCTCTGTCTCTGTTCAGAGGCGACCCCGATAGTTTTGGCGGCCCCAGAGTGCACCTTTAGAGTGCACCAGAGTGTACATTTAAAAAAAAACTGCATGGTGTTCATGATGTGGCCAGCCCTGCCACGACTGAAAACCCACCCGCATTTCTGCATGCAATTGGTCATTATTAATTACTTTTTCTTTTTTATTTTGGGACAAGAAGAACTTCGTACAGAACAGCAGAGATATTCGATGTATTTATGCGGAAAAGGAAATCATTCAAGGATTTAATCGGAAGCTTTTCTGCGGTCTGAGCTTGAAAACACGCCGATCGTCACATCGGTGATCGTTTATTCTAGTCTGAGATGCGACAGTGAGACGCCTGCCCCCATTGGCTGTGCAGCTCAAGCTCTTTATCCACAGACCCAATCAAGCGTGGATTTGGAAGTTCATCCTGCCTACAGTTGCGGTCTTTAAAAATATAACTGTTATCGTCATTTTCTATTTCAAAAATATGCTTTTCTTCTCTATGTGGCAAGTCACATTGTTTGTGTTTTAGAGGTGATGTCCACAGCTAATGGTGCTTTGAGGCCTTTCTTCAGACACGGAGCTGCTGAGAATGAATGTGCTTATTCATGGAGAAATAGAGCTGCGAAACCCTATTCTCATGCCGAATTTCTTAAACGTGTGAAGTGGTCATTGAATACGGTCATTAACAGAATTTGTGCTTTTTTTTGTTTAAATTTGACGAGTCATGCACCGAGGCACAGACCTATAACACATCCGAATGGCTTACCCTGTCCATTAAGCCTAATATATCAGCCCGTCCATGTCGTATAAAGGTCTGTGCGGCACCGCTTTTAAAAAAAAAAGAAAGGGAAACAAGAAACAAATACTCATGATAAATGAATGTGGACCCTGGCCAGAGATAAGCAGGTTAGATGACGGATGCACGGACGCCAGACACGAGTGAGACAGGTCCCTTCGCGTACTTTGAGTTCAGGAGAGAAGTACGGGCACAGAAGCTCGAATGCTCGGTGATACTTCAGCTCAGGAAGGGTAGACGAAGAGTCCAGAAAGTCCAATTTGACCTGTAGGAACTGTCGAAACTCACAGGGGAGGGTTGGAAATTCTCAGGCTGTGCCGATGACTGACGCACATCAGAACAAATAGGGTTCCTTAAACAAGTCTGCGGTCTCTTCACAGAGATTTAATATAAAATGACCTGGACCCACAGATCAGGGCCTGTCCGTCAGTCAGCCAGAGGACTGATGCCTGTCAGTAGGCAGGTTAACACCATGAGAGTTAAATTAACACTGGCGGGGGTTAATTTAACTTTTAACAGTGTGTGGGCAAGGAAGGGGGGGTGGGGGGAGTGGGGGGGCAACATGTTGTTGACTGAGTGTTGGAATTATGGCTCCTACGCTGAGATTTCCCTCAGATTTTTGCAGACCCCGCCTGACGTTTGTAAAAATCCAGCTTGGTTCAAGTGGCCCTATTGTTGAAAGCCAGAACATTCCAATCTGTTGCATCATGAATATTAATGAGGAGGGTGCGATCAGAACACTGTGGAAATTAAGGCGACTGTCCCTGGGCACGTCTCTTCATGAATATTCATTATCAGTAATTACGATGCTGGAAATACTCGCTTCGAACTTTGTGCAGTAGGGAAATAAGGAAGAGGGATAAAAACCAGAGGCTGGTTATCTGGTTCATCTATAGAATCTGTCTACAGGTTTCCCAAGAATGCCACTGTCCCATTCTGTGGAGGGAGAGTAAGGAACGGACCTATGATTGGCAGAGGGAAGCGCAATCCCATTGGTTGGTGCCGAGCCAGGTGGCTACAATTAACCACCATCGGGACTAAAGTGATGCATTGTGGGATGTCATGACTAGTATAGCCGAGTATGGTACGGCTGGAATCGAAAGTCCTTGTGTTTCAAGTTGAGGTTCTCTCCTTGTCGGTGACCATCTTTGCTGGAGTGTGAGGAGGCTAACTTCACGCTGACTGATGTAGCCTTGGATCGAGGCACAGGCTTTGATTTACGGCTCAGCCGCTCCCCTGGAGCTGGCGTTAGTGAAACGCCTTTTTGTGTCTGGTTATTATGTCTTGTTTTGGTTTGTTTTGGAAAAAAAAAAATGACTGTCTTGAGTGTGTTTGACTGTTATAGAACACCGATTTAAAGCAGAGAGGTGTGACCAGCCCATAGCCACCCCTGTCAGTGTCGGACTGCTGAACGTGACAGGCTCAGAGTTTCATTTCAACAGCATCTCCGGCGTTCCTCCTGCGAGCGTGAGAGCTTTTTAAAAAACACATTTCTGTGCGAACGGTGTGAAAGCTTCCCTCGGTTTCAGCCCCCCCCCGGTCGGAGCGCCAGGGCGTCCCGTTCCCGCGTGGCGTGTTTCGAGCGGAGGGGGCCTGCTTGAGACCCTGTGCGGGTCCCCGCCTCCTCATCGCAGTCTCTGAGGCAGGCGCTCTTATCCGGAGAGACGCGCGGAAGTGGAGAGCGCCAGCGTAGCGCACGCTAGCCAAACCCGTCGCCGCCGCCGTCGGTCTACAGGCCAGCGTTAGCGTGTTTGAGTAGTGCTGTCGGTCTACAGGCCAGCGTTAGCGTGTTTGAGGAGTGCCGTCGGTCTACAGGCCAGCGTTAGCGTGTTTGAGGAGTGCTGTCGGTCTACAGGCCAGCGTTAGCGTTAGCGTGTTTGGGGAGTGCTGTCGGTCTACAGGCCAGCGTTAGCGTGTTTGAGGAGTGCTGTCGGTCTACAGGCCAGCGTTAGCGTGTTTGAGGAGTGCCGTCGGTCTACAGGCCAGCGTTAGCGTGTTTGAGGAGTGCTGTCGGTCTACAGGCCAGCGTT
>CM077285.1:76879204-76911704 GCA_039654925.1 Anguilla pacifica | reverse complement strand
CATTATACTTCCATTTTAGGCACTCCTAACCCACTATACTTCCATTTTAGGCACTCCTCAGACTGTTCCTCTCAGCACTCGCCAGAAAACAAATCTTTCCCTGTCAGCAGGACCAGGTCTAGGGACAAAGCCTCGAAGAGCTGGATGGGAAAAGGGTAGCAGGTTTGAATCACAAGGAGAAAAACGGTCTTAAAAGTGGAATTAGGTAAATTTGAGTTTCAGTAAAATTTTCAGTGTTCATTCAAGTCTCATTGATCACGTGAACAGGATTGTGCATAAAATTTACAAACAGCCAGCATTCATCATCTTATACACCTGGGATATGCACAAAAACAACGATCTGCGCATGTATCATGATCCACATAATTGGTTTTTCACAGGAACGTTTTTGAAAACAAAGTAAGAATAATTTTTTAAAAAGTTTTGTGAAGGAGGCCAAAATCCCACAGTCTCTTTCCACATCCGGTCACCTGATCACCCCTTACATCTGATTGGCTGTGCAATCACTGGCACTCCCCACCCACTTTGAGTCTCCAAGGTTACTGCTGCAAAAGACAATGAAGTCCTCAGTTAAACAAACTCAATAAAAGTTAAATTAAAAAACAATCAAATAAAAATATGAATCCAAATGGAATAAAATGTGCTCTGTGAGAGAAAAATACTCTCTGCCATAGCAGAGCTATTTAATGGAAAAGTTCACTTTCTGAATTTGTTGGTGTTATTTTAATTTTTAGCATGTGGGGTTTTGATTGGTCCTTGAAGTTTTGTGAGTGATGAAGAATATTATAGTTACCAACAGAAGTTTCTGATGACCACCATTAAAGGGTTTCGTGGTCAAATGTAAGAAAATACATTTAAAGTATCTCCAAAACTCCAGAGGCATAATGTCTCTGTACAAACTGCTCTGGCAAACCTCAGACACCTGCCAGAAACTTCTGTGTCTAAAATATTGTTCAACGCGCACAAACACTGTACAGGCCAATCACAATCACAGCTTGAAACTAAAAAAATAAAAAAACACAGAAAGTGCACAAACAAACACTTTAACGTGTTTTACTATGCAGTAGCGAGGCAGAGCTTTCCATGATGAAGTTTTACTGTCCCAGTGGGACCGATGCCTCACACACAGTGTGAACAGAACAAAGCACTTCGGGCTAAACGAAAGATCCTGACGCTGGGCACAAGATCCATCTGTCATAGTCTGCGACAACACGGAATAATACAGCTATCAGGAGAAATGGTGCGCCACCACTGCTAGTTGTTATAAGGGTACCATATGCAGAGATTGAAAAGCTCAAAATTAAAACAAATGTAAATTTACACAAAAAGATAAATCCTCCTGTGTGGGGGTACTGTGTTCCTATTTAATTTTATTTAATTTTAAATAACTTCATAGTTCATTTTTCAGGAAAAGCAGACATTATGATTTTTTAAAAATGTAAAATATACTGTGTACTTAAATTACATTTTCAGGAAGGTCCACTTGTTCACAATATAATTCAGTAGATCCCAGTTCCATAATGGTGGTCCTTTATGGCAAATGCATGTGAGAATGTTTAGCAGTAGCAGATCAGTTCTGTACAAGCTACATATGTGTCTGTTTAACACAGTAGCTGCTCAGTTCTGTATAAGCTGTGTCTGTTTAACACTGTAGCTGCTCAGTTCTGTATAAGCTGTGTCTGTTTAACACAGCAGCTGCTCAATTCTGTATAAGCTGTGTATGTTTAACACTGTGGCTGCTCAGTTCAGTATAAGCTGTGTCTGTTTAACACAGTAGCTGCTCAGTTCAGTATAAGCTGTGTCTGTTTAACACTGTAGCTGCTCAGTTCTGTATAAGCTGTGTCTGTTTAACACTGTAGCTGCTCAGTTCTGTATAAGCTGTGTCTATTTAACACTGTAGCTGCTCAGATCTGTATAAGCTGTGTCTGTTTAACACTGTAGCTGCTCAGTTCTGTATAAGCTGTGTCTATTTAACACTGTAGCTGCTCAGTTCTGTATAAGCTGTGTCTGTTTAACACATTAACTGCTCAGTTCTGGATAAGCTACATGTGTCTGTTTAACACAGTAGCTGCTCAGTTCTGTATAAGCTGTGTCTGTTTAACACTGTAGCTGCTCAGTTCTGTATAAGCTGTGTCTGTTTAACACTGTAGCTGCTCAGTTCTGTATAAGCTGTGTCTGTTTAACACTGTAGCTGCTCAGTTCTGTATAAGCTGTGTCTATTTAACACTGTAGCTGCTCAGTTCAGTATAAGCTGTGTCTGTTTAACACTGTAGCTGCTCAGTTCTGTATAAGCTGTGTCTGTTTAACACAGTAGCTGCTCAGTTCAGTATAAGCTGTGTCTATTTAACACTGTAGCTGCTCAGTTCTGTATAAGCTGTGTCTGTTTAACACTGTAGCTGCTCAGTTCTGGATAAGCTGTGTCTGTTTAACACTGTAGCTGCTCAGTTCTGGATAAGCTACATGTGTCTGTTTAACACTGTAGCTGCTCAGTTCTGTATAAGCTGTGTCTGTTTAACACTGTAGCTGCTCAGTTCAGTATAAGCTGTGTCTGTTTAACACTGTAGCTGCTCAGTTCTGTATAAGCTGTGTCTATTTAACACAGTAGCTGCTCAGTTCAGTATAAGCTGTGTCTGTTTAACACTGTAGCTGCTCAGTTCTGTATAAGCTGTGTCTGTTTAACACAGTAGCTGCTCAGTTCAGTATAAGCTGTGTCTGTTTAACACTGTAGCTGCTCAGTTCTGTATAAGCTGTGTCTGTTTAACACAGTAGCTGCTCAGTTCTGTATAAGCTGTGTCTATTTAACACTGTAGCTGCTCAGTTCTGTATAAGCTGTGTCTGTTTAACACTGTAGCTGCTCAGTTCTGGATAAGCTACATGTGTCTGTTTAACACAGTACCTGCTCAGTTCAGTATAAGCTGTGTCTGTTTAACACTGTAGCTGCTCAGTTCTGTATAAGCTGTGTCTATTTAACACTGTAGCTGCTCAGTTCTGTATAAGCTGTGTCTGTTTAACACAGTAGCTGCTCAGTTCTGTATAAGCTGTGTCTGTTTAACACTGTAGCTGATCAGTTCTGTATAAGCTGTGTCTGTTTAACACAGTAGCTGCTCAGTTCTGTATAAGCTGTGTCTGTTTAACACTGTAGCTGCTCAGTTCTGTATAAGCTACATGTGTCTGTTTAACACAGTACCTGCTCAGTTCAGTATAAGCTGTGTCTGTTTAACACTGTAGCTGCTCAGTTCTGTATAAGCTGTGTCTATTTAACACTGTAGCTGCTCAGTTCTGTATAAGCTGTGTCTGTTTAACACAGTAGCTGCTCAGTTCTGTATAAGCTGTGTCTGTTTAACACTGTAGCTGCTCAGTTCTGTATAAGCTGTGTCTGTTTAACACAGTAGCTGCTCAGTTCTGTATAAGCTGTGTCTGTTTAACACTGTACCTGCTCAGTTCAGTATAAGCTACATGTGTCTGTTTAACACAGTAGCTGCTCAGTTCTGTATAAGCTGTGTCTGTTTAACACAGTAGCTGCTCAGTTCTGTATAAGCTGTGTCTGTTTAACACTGTAGCTGCTCAGTTCTGTATAAGCTGTGTCTGTTTAACACTGTAGCTGCTCAGTTCTGTATAAGCTGTGTCTGTTTAACACAGTAGCTGCTCAATTCTGTATAAGCTGTGTCTGTTTAACACTGTAGCTGCTCAGTTCAGTATAAGCTGTGTCTGTTTAACACTGTAGCTGCTCAGTTCTGTATAAGCTGTGTCTGTTTAACACTGTAGCTGCTCAGTTCAGTATAAGCTGTGTCTGTTTAACACTGTAGCTGCTCAGTTCTGTATAAGCTGTGTCTGTTTAACACAGTAGCTGCTCAGTTCTGTATAAGCTGTGTATGTTTAACACTGTAGCTGCTCAGTTCTGGATAAGCTACATGTGTCTGTTTAACACAGTAGCTGCTCAGTTCTGTATAAGCTGTGTCTGTTTAACACTGTAGCTGCTCAGTTCTGTATAAGCTGTGTCTGTTTAACACTGTAGCTGCTCAGTTCTGTATAAGCTGTGTCTGTTTAACACAGTAGCTGCTCAATTCTGTATAAGCTGTGTCTGTTTAACACTGTAGCTGCTCAGTTCAGTATAAGCTGTGTCTGTTTAACACTGTAGCTGCTCAGTTCTGTATAAGCTGTGTCTGTTTAACACTGTAGCTGCTCAGTTCAGTATAAGCTGTGTCTGTTTAACACTGTAGCTGCTCAGTTCTGTATAAGCTGTGTCTGTTTAACACAGTAGCTGCTCAGTTCTGTATAAGCTGTGTATGTTTAACACTGTAGCTGCTCAGTTCTGGATAAGCTACATGTGTCTGTTTAACACAGTAGCTGCTCAGTTCTGTATAAGCTGTGTCTGTTTAACACTGTAGCTGCTCAGTTCTGTATAAGCTGTGTCTGTTTAACACAGTAGCTGCTCAGTTCTGTATAAGCTGTGTCTATTTAACACAGTAGCTGCTCAGTTCTGTATAAGCTGTGTCTGTTTAACACAGTAGCTGCTCAGTTCTGTATAAGCTGTGTCTGTTTAACACAGTAGCTGCTCAGTTCAGTATAAGCTGTGTCTGTTTAACACAGTAGCTGCTCAGTTCTGTATAAGCTGTGTCTGTTTAACACAGTAGCTGCTCAGTTCTGTATAAGCTGTGTCTGTTTAACACTGTAGCTGCTCAGTTCTGTATAAGCTGTGTCTGTTTAACACTGTAGCTGCTCAGTTCAGTATAAGCTGTGTCTGTTTAACACAGTAGCTGCTCAGTTCTGTATAAGCTGTATCTATTTAACACTGTAGCTGCTCAGTTCTGTTTGGTGTTAAAGGCCACTGACACCCTCATTCTCAGGTGGGTGGGACCTCTCGCACAGAAAACCAGATTGAGTCATTGGCTGGTGGTGAAGCTGCAGCACAGCTGTGCAGGGTCGGGGCGGGGGGTCGGGGGGGGGGGGGGCGTCCCTGTGATCGCTTCTCATCAGGGTATCCCTGGGAAATGAAAAACGCCATCTTACCAATCATTTCCCAACACACACGAGGCCCCACCCGCCACAACCCGGGGGCAACAAAAACCCACCGCCACCACAGGCCCCCCGCCCCCCGCCCCCCGACCCATGACCTCCCCCCCCCATCCTGTTTCCTCTCCGTCGCTGTACAGTCAGGCCTGCGCCGCCGCCACGGCAACCGTCACGGCAACCGTCACCGTGACTCATCCTGTTCCCCAGCAACGCCGATGCTGAAGCCACTTGTCACACTCTGACGGATCAGCCAACTCCCTGCACCTGCGGTGGCCAGAACCTCCCCGGGTTCTGCGTCCCACAGCTACCAACAAGCAACCTCCACTGTCTGTCACAGTGTCCACCCCCCCCCCCCCCCCGAAAAAAAACCCAACAGCAGACAAACAAGTGCAACCTCCACCATCACCATCGCCCTCCAGTGAGAACAATACCAATATCTACCAGCTTTCTTTCAGTACATTTCAGCTCAAAGTGCTTCACGGGCTAGCACAAAAAATAGTCTCACCATTACAAAATGAACAGACGAAACAATGTAATGAAAGAGAGCTTCAAATTACAATGAAATGAAATAAAATTCAAGGTAAGTGTGGTGATACAAGAGCAGAATGGCATAACAACCAAGAGTCAGCAGCAACTAACCTCCATTAAAAAAGAAAAATAACCCAACACACTCAAATGCAATAAAGAAAAAAAACTGATTTAGCAAGTGCTGTTGTTGCAGTTGTTTTCAGGTAACTGAGCAAATAGAAAGCTCGCTTGAAAAGGATGTTGAACGGGCCTATGTTTTCACTTGCAATAGTAATAAGACCCCATTACTCTCTCTGCCAGTTAAAATGGAGTATTCAATTTATTTAATGGCATAATAGTGCTATCAAGCTTATTACACTGCTTTATAAACACACCACAGAATAATGTACGTGCACTGTGCTCATGCTAACTACAGTACCCGCCCTGAGACCAACACAGAGGGGGAGAGAGGGAGAGGGGGATGGGGGAGAGGGGGAGAGGGTAGTGCACTCACTGACTACATTAAAGCTTTCATCCATGAAAGGTTTCTGTCTGCAGTGACTCAACTGTTAGCATGATTGTACTTTCCTGTAAAACACCAGACTTCCTCCCATCATTTAGATTTTAGTGTGTTTTTGTGATTTTTTATGCCTCATTAGTAATCTATTGTTGTAGAGCAATTACTCACACATTGCTCTGTACATAATTAAGACTGAACCAACTGCGTTGTGTAATTTGAAGCTCAGCTGAAATTAGCATGGCATAAATGTGCTCTTAATTGTTTGTAAAAAATTGGCGATCTTATTTATGTATTTATTTTTATTTAATTTATAACAGATTTCTTTTCATTATTTATTTATTTTATTAATTGGGATATGCCATTCAGAAGCAGCAGTGTGTCTCAATTTTTGTATAAGGCATCAAAAAAAAAAGGAATGTCTTGTGAGGGTGTACATATGCAGCCGATGTTTGCGTGTGTGTACATATCTAGGACCACACATGTATGTATGTATGTATGTTGATTCTTCTAGACCTCTCCGCTGCATTCGACACTGTGAAGCACTCCATCCTCCTGTCCTCCCTGGCAGCAACAGGGATCTGCGGCACAGTCCTTGACTGGATTGAGTCCTACCTCTCTGATCGTTCCTTCCAGGTTGTCTGGGCTGGTAAAGTATTGCTGCCCCGTCCCCTCGCCACCGGAGTTCCCCTGGGCTCAGTCCTTGGTCCCCTTCTCTTCTCCTTATACACCAGATCCCTGGGCCCTGTAATCTCTGCCCATGGCTTGTCCTATCACTGCTATGCCGATGACACACAACTCTTTCTATCCTTCTCCCCATCGGATACACAGGTCCCTGCCCGCATCTCCGCTTGCCTGAGGGACATCCAGAGCTGGATGGACAATCACCACCTGAAGCTCAACCCGGAAAAGACGGAACTAATCTTTATTCCTGCTCTAACCTCTCCCCTCCTCGATTTTTCCATTTCCCTAGGGGACACCTTAGTGACATCATCACCCTGTGCCAAGAATCTCGGAGTGGTGATGGACAACAGGTTTTCCTTCTCCAAGAACATCGCAGCGGTAAACCGGGTGAGCACATTCTTCCTGTACAACATCCGGAGAATCCGCCCCTTTCTCACCAGATACTCAACCCAGCTCCTGATCCAAGCAATGGTACTATCCCGCCTGGACTACTGCAACTCTCTTCTGGCTGGACTACCGGCATCTGCCACCAGACCCCTGCAACTCATTCAGAATGCTGCAGCTCGTCTGGTCTTCAACCTCCTCAGACACTCCCACGTCACTCCCCTGCTCACTACCCTCCACTGGCTGCCTGTTATGGCTCACATCAAATTTAAAACATTGGTCCTAGCATACCAGGCAGTCAAGGGATCAGCCCCGGTATACCTCCACAAGATCTTCAAACCCTACATGCCAGCCAGACCCCTCCGTTCCGCTACCTCAGGACGCCTGGCACCTCCCCCTCTTCGCACCTGCGCTTCCCGAACACGTCTTTTGTCTGTTCTGGCCCCATGATGGTGGAATGACCTCCCCTCTTCAGGCTGCACCTCTCCCCATCCCTTCCTACCTCCCTTCAAACTCTAAACTGACTGTAAGTTTAGGGTTGTAACTAGGTAGCTGTTTCGCAGGTGACTTAGTTAATGCACTTGTCTTAACTACTGCTTGTATTTTTGCATAGACTGCGCTGTTGCTGTTCTCGTTTGTGTTAGTGTTAATCAGTTTAACCTACAGGGTCCAAGTTGCACAATGCGGTTGTTCCCTGCACTTGGAACGGTACTTCTCTCTAGGGTTATCGACACACTTGTTCCTGGTTATGGTTATATACTTTATTGTACGTCGCTCTGGATAAGAGCGTCTGCCAAATGCCTGTAATGCAATGTAATGTCATGTATGTTTGTGTGTATGTATATTTGTGAATGCGTGTGTGTGTACATATCTGGGAGCACACATGTATGTATGTATGTTTGCGTGTGTGCATATTTGTGAATGCGTGTGCGTGTATATGTCTGGGAGAATACATGTATGTATGTGTGTATGTTTGTGTGAGCACGTTTGTGAATGTGTGTGTGCGTACATGCTTGGGCACATGCACACGGTCCTGTCTAAGTGTGTAAGTATGGTTGTCTGAGCACGTGTGGCCTGTGCATCTCTGAGAGATAAAATAATTAAATGAGATTCTAAGAATTACTGACAACGCGCCCCAAAACAAAATCAGGCAAAGATTTACGTCCCTCTGACTAATTTTCTTCTTTTGAAAAGGGCAAGAAGCCTGAGTCAGGCTCTATGATCCCAACATCCTGTTTCGTCTTCGTGTCACACTTACACACCATTCTGCCTTACATTTCTTTATTCAGCAGACTCTTTTATCCAAAGCGACCAAGTACAAAAGTGTATATCATGGTCATTGGATTAACTACAAAACACAGGTTCAATAAGGTGCAATACTGATTTTGTACAGATGTTCACAGCCAGGAACACAGTTCAGTTCATGTAGTGAACACTATTCTGACCTAACTTATGCCAAGTCAAACTAGGGGGAAGAACAAGCTGCAATATTAGGACGTAAATACAAATTGCAAAAAGTGGTGGAATCGGGGTACATGTAACATGGCCTAATCAGGACCTGAGACCTGTGAGGTGGGGTACTGTGTGATGTGTGTAGTGTGTGCAGTGTGTGTAGTGTGTGTAATGTGTGTAGTGTGCGTAGTGTGTGTAATGTGTGTAGTGTGTGTCGTGTGTGTAATGTGTGGGCTTGGAGTGTAGCACAGTGGGTAAGGAACTGGGCTTGTAACCGAAAGGTCACAGGTCCGATTCCCGGGTAGGACACTGCCGTTGTACCCTTAAGCAAGGTACTTAACCAAAATTGCTTCAGTATATATCCAGCTGTATAAATGGATACAATGTAAAATGCTATGTGAAAGTTGTGTAAGTCGCTCTGGATAAGAGCGTCTGCTAAATGCCTGTAATGTAATGTAATGTAGTGTGTGTAGTGTGTGTAGTGCGTGTAGTACGTGTAATGTGTGTAATGCTGGTCCCCAGGTGTGCTGTAGAATCTAATCAGTCTCTTCAGGAACAGGCAGTAGATGATTGGAGTGGACTGCAGGCATAATCAGCCCCTTTAACAATCTCAAAGTGCTGAACGGTGAAGGGAGGTAAACTCACCTATCCTACCAGCAAAACTGCAGCCTACCAGTGTCAGCACTTACAGTTTGGCTAAGAGGCAACAGGGAGACAATGGGATCAGCTGGAGTAAATAATCATAGTGGCCTAAGGTGTATAACTAGCTGGTGAAATAGACAGTCCCAGCAAAAAGAGAGGGGGAGCATATATGCATGTGTGTGTGTGCGTGTGTGTGTGTAAATGTGAGTGTGTGTGTATGTATGTGTGTGTATAAATGTGTGTGTGAGTGTATGCTTGTGTGGGTGTATAGATGTATGTGTGTGTGTGTGTGTGCGTGTCTATGAGAAGAACACAGTAACATACCCTAACGACACTGAAAAGAGATCACAGCACAGAGCATCTCAGTGTAACACAGTGTCACAGCACAGTACAGAGCATCTCAGTGTAGCACAGTGTCACAGCACAGCACAGAGCACCACAGTGTCACAGCACAGGGTATCACAGCACAGAGCATCGCAGCACAGCACAGGACATCACAGTGCAGCACAGTGTCACAGCACAGCACAAAGCATCACAGCGTAGCACAGGGTATCACAGTGTTCCCCCAGTCTGAGTGCAGGGGCTTCCCCAGGAAGTGCTAAGAACAGCCCTACTCAAATCACCTTGCCCGCAAAGACACACAAAGCCCCGCGCACACACGGCAGTATCTGCAAACGCCCCGCGTGCACGGCAGTATCTGCAAACGGCCCACCAGTACGGCTGTATCTGCAAACGCACCGCGAACACGGCAGGATCTTTGAACGCCCCGCGCATACGGCAGGATCTTTAAACGCCCCGCGCACACGGCAGTATCTGCAAACGCCCCGCGCACACGGTAGGAGCTTTAAACGCCCCGCACACACGGCAGTATCTGCAAACGCCCCGCGCACACGGCAGGATCTGCAAACGGCAGCATCTGCGCAGCACAGCCGGCTGCGTTTGCCTTAGGTAAGTTCGGGAGTCCCTTCGTCTGATTTCACTCATTTAAAGGGTCGTTTCTGGTGCCCACAAAACGCTCTGTGCCTGATTAAGCTCACTGTGTGAGATATTCAACTGGATTAAACTCTGTCTGATCTGGTTTAACACTGAACATTACGCTGCTCACAAAGAACAGCAGTTGAATAACTTATGACGTGAGCAAAGGAAAGTCAGTCAATTATGAAATATCAGAGTTTGAATTTACCATATATTCAGATTATAAGTGATTACATTATTTTATTACAGAAGTATGTGTTTATAAGGTGGGGAACAGCAGACAGACTTAGAAGCTGTCCTACAGGTGTGCATCTGTGGGGGATCCAGGGGTCCTACCGGCTCGTTTTATCCAGAGCGAACCAGGGAATCATCTCACCTCAACTTTTACACCTTCGCCTCGAGAACTCAGGTAACGTTCCGATTCGCTTTCAGTGCGAATCTCAGATTAACAATGTGAGACGGAGTTTTTACAGAGGACAGCGAACTAACTTCTCTTAGACTAAAACAATAAACAGAGTTTCAATGGAGTAAATCAATAACTTATTCACTGACACGGAATACTTCTGAATAGTGTACACTATTTACACACAATGGAAGAAAGAATGTGAATGAACGAATTAGAACGAATATATGCATGTGTGTATGTGAGTGCGAGAAAGAGAGAATGTGCGTGTCTGTGTGTGCAGTTTTTTTTTCCAGGCAAAGATGAAACTGATCAGAAAATCTGTCTCACAATGGAAAAGCTCCTTCCAGGAGCAAAGATGTAACAATGTATTTCCTAAAAAAAACTGGATATAAATTAAACTTAATGTAACATATATTTTGACACTGTATACGTCTTATATTTTAATGTACTATATAAATATTTTATTACAGATCTATTTGTGTATGTTTATATTGCAACATCCATATCTTGCATTGTGAACAAGCCGGAATAAGGGATGTATGATAAAATGTTTCTGATTCAAGGACGGTCTCGCGATTAACAAATGTAGGCTATTTTGTATTGCTGACGTACGTAGGCCTGACTAGTACTGGCTGCTCCGATATAGCTAAACAAACCTAAATACTGACTATAGCCTACACTATTCTGTACGCCACAGTTGTAGGACTACATGATGAAGAAAAAATATCTGTTAGTATTGTTATTGATTTGCAGAGCTCATCTGGCAGACCACACTCATTTTATAGACCTGCCAGCAAGAAGAAAATTGATTCAGAGGGGGACACGTTATACCGAAAAAGTGCAAAATTATTTACAGAAGTACAATTCACAGCTATAAACTATAGCATAATTTACATATGTATTACTGCAATGTTATGGCCTTTTGGGAAAGCGTGGCTGCAGCAAAGGCCTATATCGGGAGTGAACAATATCGCACATACAAGTAAGGCGCGCGTTATTCCGCCACATTGCAATCGCGATATAAAAGCGAAAACATCAAGCCGCGGAATTCCCACACGCCCCTCAGAACCGGTTCATTTTTCTCCCCGTCAGATTGCCGCGCGGAAGCATGGATGGAAGCTGCAGCGACAGTGAGTACTGGGACCAGCTCGTGCGAAAGTGCCTGTCCTGCGAGAGGAGCTGCGAGCACAGTCAAGGTAGATGCGTCGAATTCTGTGGTGAGTTTCTCTTCCCTCTTTAAAAAAAGATAAAAACAGAGACGTTACAACAGAGACCATCTGGGGCGACACTATACCTGCAAGACCCTTTCCCGTTTATTTCTCAGCCAAGACTGCACTACAATGTCCGCCAGAGGACAGTGACGAGCCAAGACAGTTTATTTAATCCCCCACCGGGGGGAAATGGCTCTAACGGTAAAGAGGTGTCGCGACTAATAACATGAATTTCTACTTGAGTCAACGATCGCGGTTGTGACTTATTTGCAAACTACCTGTTACGTTTCTTTGGAAAGTTGTGAAAACGCCTGACATATATTTCATATTTCAATTATTGTTTTGAATAGTCGTTTTATTATTATTAACGAAACCCGGAGAAATTACCTGACGCAATGTACACCGATAATGCCGTAAAGCTATACATATATAATATAAGCCAGGTATCGCCTGGAAAAAAGCGTTTAAGTGTTTTTTTTTTAAGCTTCACATTTTTAGTGAAGTTTTCAGAAGCAGGAAGAATTGAAAACTATAATTTTGCGATTGGTCTCGTGCCACAAGGCAAAAGCACAGCAGTAGGCTACGACACAAGCAGGATGTTAGCAGCGGTAGTCAAACTGAATTTGCTCAACACTACAAATTAACCGTAAAAGAACTCCCACTCCAGAATAGGCTTTCGGAGAACGCCGTCATAGAAATCAGACGGGTGTTTTGAAAGTTAAATTCCTATAACCTGTTCTCACTAATTAATTCAACCGTTTGTCTTGACATTACAGCGCACATTTTACTGTATATCAGAGGACGTAGGATTAATTGCCATCTCTGGCTGCTTGACAGGTGTTAGCCAAAATGACAGAACCAGGACGTGCGGTGGTAATCATTTTGCTGAAGGAAATGCCCTTTTTTGTGTTCGTGAAGTTAGCAGCTGCGGCTTCTTCTGACGCGTTCTATCGTCTCGCCGCCCCTGCGCGGTTCCGTCTCTGCTCTCTTCCTCGACAGCGTCGCTCCATTGCCACGCCAGCCCGGGGCACTTCTACGACCCGCTGCTGAAACAGTGCATGCAGTGCGCGGACCTGTGCGGGAGCCACCCCGTCGAATGTGCGCAGGCCTGCAAGGGTGAGTGCCGGCCGGCCGGCTGCCGCTCGGATTGCGCGTCCGGCCCGGGCGCTACCAGCCAAATCACCGGTCACCAAAAAAAAAAAAAAAACAGCACAAAATGTTCGCAAAACTGAGAAAGAGACAGGGCAGCACTTGAAAAGTTATTATTTTTATTTCACTTTTTGTAATTACTGACTTCACTTATAGAGACTTTTTAAAAATGTTTGACTACGGTGATATAATCTATAAAATGGCATCAAAGGGCAGCCTTAGCAAGCGCGACACACTCCACCACTCAGCAATCCGTTTTGCCACATGTGCACCCTTCACCACTCACCACTGTGATCTCTACAAACTGGTGGATTGACCCTCCCTTCATACCAGGCGGCTACAACACTGGCTGCAATTAGTTTATGAAACACTCCTGGGAAAGTCACCCTGCTACCTCTCAAACCTCCTGCACATTTCCGACAGCAATTACCGCTTAAGATCCAGTGATTTCATTATGCGCATCATTCCAAAGGTCCGTACTGTTTTTGGCCGTAATTCCTTCCGTTTTGCCGCTGCAAACGATTGGAACACACTACAAAACACACTCAAACTCACAGCTGTCACATCTCTCAACATGTTCAAACAAAATCTGCAACAGGTCATAGTTGACTGCTGCACCTGCTGACCAGCCCTCTCTTCACTCTCTCCCGTTACAACTGTACAAAGAATATCCAGTAACTCACCTTCTCTTGCACATAGTGTTTATTTATTGGTTTATTGATTTTATTTATTGACTTTTGATTTATTTTATTTACCTATGCCGTCTTTTGCCGTTTCATATGTACTGTCGTGTCATACTGTATGAGGTACTGTACTGTATCTGTACTGTATGCGTCGTTTTGTGCTGACTGTGTTTATTTTACCTATTTACTGTTGCTGACGCCTCTTGGCCAGGTCATCATTGTAAATGAGAATTGGTTCTCAACTGATTTTACCTGGTTAAATAAAGGTCAGATAAAAATAAAGAAAATTTTATATATATATATATATATATATATATATATATAATTTTTTTTTTTTAACCACAGGTGCAACTACAAAAACGGTGCCTTAAAGCTCGTGACTTTGACACTTGGATCTGGCTCTGTAGGCTAAAAGAGGAGTAATGTACTCATGTAATCTACGCCATGGGTAGTTCAATGATAGCACAGTACACTTAAGCTGTCAGGATTAGGACAGGACAGAACAACGGTATTCACGTTTATGCTCAGAGAGATGTAGGGTCTGCTTGCTTCTGTTTTAAAATCAGTGACCGGTCCAGACACACAGAACCAGGCGAGGTGAGTTTCCGAGTCACAGCGAAAACCAGCAGACCCTCCAAGGTCAAGAGGGCACACCTCTGTGACTGTGCGTATTGTCAAAAAAAAAAGTCGTTCCTTTACCAACACAGCTCAACCGACCGCCCGGAGTCTGACTCCGCTTCCGGGGGACAGAGCTGCACTTACGCCATCCACCACCAGAGGGAGCTCCTTCCCGAGAGGGGAGCACCACACGGTCATCATCTACTCCCTCCTGGGCCTGTGTCTGACCGCGCTCTTCTGCACCCTGTCCGTGGCCCTGGTGGTGCTGCTGTGCAGATCGAGGGGCCGGGGGGCCCGGGGGGCCCGCAGGGCGGGGCCCCAGGAGGAGCAGGAAACCAGCGACGACGCCCGTCACCCTTCTTCTAAAGGTGAGGACGTGGCCGAGACCCTCAGCCTTTCCCGCTGACTCTGGCCAATCCGCTATGATCCGCTGCGTCACCAATGACAGCACGGCCTGGTACATGCCCTATGCTAGGAACGCGCGCGATGAGCAACACGGGGGGGGGGGGGGCGTCTCTCGCCTTCCTGCCCAGCGAAACGAACAGCCTACAAACAAAGAAGGAATCATTTCCCCTCCACGGTTACTCGCTCCAACCAGGATGGGCCTAAGCTGCCACCTTGTGGAGTAGCAGTGCCGGCTGCATTGCATAATGGGTAAAGAGCTGGTCTTGTAACCTGAAGGTCACGGGTCTGATTTCCAGGCAGGACACTGCCATTGTACCCTTTGAGCAAGGTACTTAGCCTGCATTGCTTCAGTATATGTCCAGCTGTGTAAGTGGATGCTATTAAGTTGCTCTGGATAAGAGCTGCTAAATGCCTGTAAAGTAATATAGCCTCAGACTAAAAGAAGCTGGTAAACACATGTATGATGTGTGAACAGAGCTGGAGTATGTCCCAGATGTGCATTTGCATTTCACGGGTAGAGTATGTACCCAGCGTCTGACTGAAGACTGGAGGTGCTGTTGCTGTCTGGTGCCGGATCCGTAGCATTCACTGGTCCCTGTTTGTAACTCAGCGCTAAACTGAGAAAGTAAATCATCTTATTGTTTAATTAACTTCCCTCACCCCGGTGTCTTGAATCTGAACTGGTGGCTGATTTTGAGAATAAAACAAGAACCAAAAACACCCTGTGACTCACTGTGGAGCAGAATGAAATATTGTTCCTTAGAAATGGAGCCACTGGATCAGCTGGTCTAAAGCTCGGCATGTTAAAACCACACCACCAATATCACCACAGACTAACCACACTGCCAATATCACCACAGACTAACCACACTGCCAATATCACCACAGACTAACCACACCACCAATATCACCACAGACTAACCACACTGCCAATATCACCACAGACTAACCACACCGCCAATATCACCACAGACTAACCACACCACCAATATCACCACAGACTAACCACACCACCAATATCACCGCAGACTAACCACACCATCGATATTATCACAGACTAACCACACCACCAATAGCACCACAGACTAACCACACCACCAATATCACCACAGACTAACCACACCACCAATATCACCACAGACTAACCACACTGCCAATATCACCACAGACTAACCACACCGCCAATATCACCACAGACTAACCACACCACCAATATCACCACAGACTAACCACACCACCAATATCACCGCAGACTAACCACACCATCGATATTATCACAGACTAACCACACCACCAATAGCACCACAGACTAACCACACCACCAATATCACCACAGACTAACCACACCACCAATATCACCACAGACTAACCACACTGCCAATATCACCGCAGACTAACCACACTGCCAATATCACCACAGACTAACCACACTGCCAATATCACCACAGACTAACCACACCGCCAATATCACCACAGACTAACCACACCGCCAATATCACCACAGACTAACCACACCATCGATATTATCACAGACTAACCACACCACCAATATCACCACAGACTAACCACACCACCAATATCACCACAGACTAACCACACCACCAATATCACCACAGACTAACCACACCATCGATATTATCACAGACTAACCACACCACCAATATCACCACAGACTAACCACACCGCCAATATCACCACAGACTAACCACACCACCAATATCACCACAGACTAACCACACCGCCAATATCACCACAGACTGACCACACCACCAATATCACCACAGACTAACCAAATGGTCAACTCTGTCTTTTTAAAATGGAAAGTTCCATTTCCCTTTCTTTGTTGCTTTGTTCCACATTAATGCATCTTCCAAAAATGACAACCAGTTTCAATGGGTTTTCCAAACACCAGAAAGTCACTGCAATACCACAGAGCCTCAGGTAGTCCAGCAAAAACAGGAGAGAGAGGAGTGTGAGAGTTGGCTATCTTGCTTAGTCTATGGTGTCTTTGACTACACTGCAGTGTCTGCAGATTTATCTTTGTGATTTGATGTTCTCTAAATGCTGTCCATGAGTCTAGGGGGCTTATAAAATTTGGTGGCCACTGCTCATTGGTCCACACCGGTCCCCGTGTCTGTCTTTGTGCAGATCGGCTGATGGACACGGTGGTTGGTGGGCGGGGTCATGAGGAGAAGAAGGCGTGGCCTACGGTGGTTGGTGGGCGGGGTCATGAGGAGAAGAAGGCGTGGCCTACAGAGACGTGCGTTCACTGCTTCCCCGAGCTCCGGGTGCAGCAGCGGGTCGAGGACAAGCTGCCGTCACCCAATGTCTACCAACAGGCCACGGGCATGGCGCCCCCCTCTGAAGCCTCCACGCTACTGCACCAGGAGGCCGTCACCGTAGCGATGAACGGCCACGCCTCGCTGCACAGCCCCGGAGGGAAGGACGGCGCCCTGAGGATCATCTGCTCTCCAACACAGAGCGGCTGAGAGGAGACAGCGCCGCCTAGTGGCACCAGGACTGCACCACCATCCACATCAGGCTAGATTTCAAGTCACAATATTGGGGGTCCCCTTAGGGGAGAACACGTTTGAATGGGATGGTAGTTTGGGGGGATGAAGCTGCTTGGTTTAGTGGATGGTTGTTGATACATGTACTGTTATGACCTTATTTAAAATGTGAGACTATGTTGTTACAGGAAATGGGACAAAGATATCGAGTTCAGAAATTGTTTCACCTTACTGACCATATGAGTGTGTGTGTGTGTGTGTGAGTGTGTGTCTGTTTCACAATACAAGGACATTATGAGTGTGTGTACGTATGTCTGTGAATATGTGGGACATTATGAGTGTGTGTATGTATGTCTGTGAATATGTGGGACATTATGAGTGTGTGACTGGGTGTGTGTGTATGTGTTTGTGAATATGTGCGTGTGTATGAGTGTGTATGCGTGTGTGTGGTTCTGTGCGTGTGGTTGTGTGTGCATGTGAGTGTTAGTGTGTCTTTGTGTGTGCGTGTGTGTCTGTGTGTATGAGTATGTGTGCACATGTGTGTCTGTGTATGTGAGTGTGTGTCTGTTTGTGTTTGTGTGTGTGCGTGCGTGCGTACGTGAGTGCGTGTGTGAGTGTGTGTGTGTCTGAGTGTGCGTGTGCGCTTGTGAATGTGAGTGTGTGTGTGTGAATGGGTGTGTGTACATGAGTGTGTCTGTTTGAGTGTGTGTGTATGAGTGTGTGTGCATGCGTGTGTATATGAGTGTGTCTGAGTGTGCGTGTGCGCTTGTGAATGTGAGTGTGTGTGTGTGAATGGGTGTGTGTGCATGAGTGTGTATGTTTGAGTGTGTGTGTGTGTGTGTGTGTGTGTATGAGTGTGTGTGTTTGAGTGTGTGTGTGTGTGTGTGAGTGTGTGTGTTTGAGTGTGTGTGTGTGTGTGTGTGTGTGTGTATGAGTGTGTGTGTGTGTGTGTGTGTATGAGTGTGTGTGTGTGTGTGTATGAGTGTGTGTGCATGTGTGTGTTTGGCAGGCTTCAGTGTAGGAAAAACAGAGTAATCATCATGGGGGAGGGGGGGAGTGTTTGCTCCCCTCTGAGCTTCCTGAGCTGTTTCAGCAGGCTTGCATCAGCACAGCAACAACGGCCATCCAGCAACCAATCCACACGCAGTTCGCAGTCACCAAACAGCCAGCAATCAATCCACACGCAGCTCGCAGTCACCAAACAGCCAGCAACCAATCCACACGCAGCTCGCAGTCACCAAACAGCCAGCAACCAATCCACACGCAGCTCGCAGTCACCAAACAGCCAGCAACCAATCCACACGCAGCTCGCAGTCACCAAACAGCCAGCAACCAATCCACACGCAGCTCGCAGTCACCAAACAGCCAGCAACCAATCCACACGCAGCTCGCAGTCACCAAACAGCCAGCAGCCAATCCACACACAGCTCGCAGTCACCAAACACCCAGCAACCAATCCACACTCAGACTACAGCTGCAAAACAGTTAGGCTGAGTTGATTTGGTTCAAATGCATTGTGGGGACCTTGTGACCTTACCATGGGCTATGAAGCCTGTACACACGTGATTTGGTTCAAATGCATTGTGGGTGCCTCCTGACCTTACAATGGGCTATGAACCCTGTGCACACACAGCACTCACCTCAGCCTCTGTAAATCTGGAGTCCTGATTTTAGCCGTTAGCAATGCTAAATTCATGTGTACGCCATGGCTGTGTGTGTCTGACTACGAGTGTGTGTGCATGAGCTTCTGTGTGAGTCTGTGTGTTTGAATGTGTGTGAGAAAGCTTGTGTGAGTCTGTGTGTTTGAGTGTGTGAGAGAAAGCCTGTGTGAGTCTGTGTGTATGAGTGTGTGTGAGAAAGCTTGTGTGAGTCTGTGTGTATGAGTGTGTGTGAGAAAGATTGTGGGAGTCTGTGTGTATGAGTGTGTGTGCAAGAGCTCATGTGCGAGTGTGTGTGTTTGAGTGTGTGAGAGAAAGCTTGTGGGAGTCTGTGTGTATTAGTGTGTGTGAGAAACCTTGTGTGAGTCTGTGTGTATGAGTGTGTGTGCAAGAGCTCATGTGCGAGTGTGTGTGTTTGAGTGTGTGAGAGAAAGCTTGTGGGTGTCTGTGTGAGTGTGTGTGAGAAACCTTGTGTGAGTCTGTGTGTATGAGTATGTGTGCAAGAGCTCATGTGTGAGTGTGTGTTTGAGTGTGTGAGAGAAAGCTTGTGTGAGTCTGTGTGTGCGAGTGTGTGTGTTTGAGTGTGTGTGAGAAAGCTTGCGTGAGTTTGCGTGTGTTTGTGCATGTGATGTTGATGCTGGAGAACACATTATGTGACCTCGACAAACACGGTTCATTTAAGGAGCCTTGTGTTTATGAATGGGAGGACTTCCCTTCACGCGATGAAGGTTCAGAGACTTTGAAAACTGTTAAAATGGCTGCCACTGTCTGTTCACGGGCAGAGGTGATCATCAAGACTTTATTTCCCTGTTTATTTGTACATACATCCCATGTTATTTAGTTTGTTTATTAATTAGTTGGTTTTGAGGAATTGGCAAAGTTGTTTGTTCCTCTGGTGTAAGAAACTTAAACAAAAAAAAAAATAACAATTAAAGATTGGTTTCCCAGACATGGACTAGGCCTTCTTTTTTTCAATGGAGATCTTCACTGACTTGTTCTCTGAGTCTAGGACTAGGATCGTAATTTTTGAAACGAGTGCGCGCTCTCCTCTGAAGCGCGCGATGCCAGCCGCTGTTTGTTTTGTGAATGGGTCCCGTGCAGACGAGTGCGAGGAAGGCTCATTCGTACGCCGCGTGCCAGGTGAGCTCGCAGACAGGTGCCCGATCAGCCAGCTGGGGACCAGACGAACAAAGAGGCGCTGCCATCCTTAGCTGCCTGCAAAACCCATCCAGACACAATGCTCTACACCAGTGGTCTCCAACCCTGGTCCTGGAGAGCTACAGGGTCTGCTGGTTTTCACAGTGACTCTGCACTTTATGAATCAATTAAATGGTAAATGGACTGCATTTATATAGCGCTTTATAATTGATGCCTCTCATTCACCCATTCACCCATTCACACTCACACACCAACGTTGAAAGGCTGCCATGCAAGGTACCAATCAGCTCGTTGGGAGCAGTTAGAGGTTAGGTGTCTTGCTCAGGGACACTTCAACACGCCCAGGGCGGGGGATCGAACCGGCAAAACCTCTGACTGCCAGACAACCGCTCTTACCTCCTGAGCTAAGTCGCCCCCAATTAGAGCAGTAAGCACTGAGTCGAACAGGAAGCCACAACGTAAGCACTGAGCCGAACAGGAAGCCACAACGTAAGCACTGAGCCGAACAGGAAGCCACAACGAAAGCACTGAGCCGAACAGGAAGCCACAACGAAAGCACTGAGCCGAACAGGAAGTCTTTCACGTCTGAAGTCTTTCAAGACTGAACGCAACAGAAGAGACACACAGGCAAAGAGTTTCAGCATTCGCCTTAGAGATCCGGTCTGGGAGCCATCTTACCCCCCCCCCCCCCCCTTCCCCCGCCGGGTGCTGCGAATCCAGCAACACCACTCCCGACGGAACCGATTACCGATTTGAACCAATCAAAAGGCTCCGGCCCCACGGAAAACCCAATTGGCCCAAATTTCATACAACGGCACGTTGCTCACATTACGAGTTGAGAATATGTCTAAATAAAAAATCTCAAGATTTTGTATTAATATGATTAATATACAAAATAATCATGATAACGAGATCAACAAGTTTTTTTAAGTGTCTCAAAATGAATGCATTTGATGTTTGTCAAAATATATTGTCTACTGAGTCTTTGGCCCATATAACTAACAGGTATTTTTCTATAATTAAGCAATATTGAGACGCATTTTCAAAGGTGAGGGCACTCACATGCGAATGATAATTATTTTCATTCATAGCAGTGCTTTTACGCTTTTGTGTCGTGACATGCCCAACAACAAGCAATTATGGGTGACAAAAAAATATAAAAGAGGGGGGGGGGGGATGGGGAGGGTAAAACACAAAGCTAATTGATTGCAATTCTTCAACAAGGTGACAGAATCCATCAACACTGGTTAAATTATCAGTACGGCTAATCAAGTCTTTTCAAAGCAGGAAACACCGGTTAGCACGTTAGCCATCACGCCCACAGCAGCCTCTCAGTAAAGCTTGAAGCGCACGCTCCAGATTTCGCACCGCGGCCGAGACTGCGCCGGTGACGTTACGTATAATCGTCACATCGCCAGCGAAGCCGTCCCACAAACCTGACCACAGTCCGTGCGAGAAACCAAGAGAAACCACCTCCCTCTCCGGTGTGTGACTGAGAGAAACCGCCTCCCTCTCCGGTGTGTGACTGAGAGAAACCGCCTCCCTCTCCGGTGTGTGACTGAGAGAAACCGCCTCCCTCTCCGCCTCCCTCTTCAGTGTGACTGAGAGAAACCGCTTCCCTCTTCAGTGTGCGACTGAGAGAAACCGCCTCCCTCTCCGGTGTGACTGAGAGAAACCGCCTCCCTCTTCAGTGTGCGACTGAGAGAAACCGCCTCCCTCTTCAGTGTGTGACTGAGAGAAACCGCCTCCCTCGCCAGTGTGACTGAGAGAAACCGCCTCCCTCTTCAGTGTGTGACTGAGAGAAACCGCCTCCCTCTTCAGTGTGTGACTGAGAGAAACCGCCTCCCGCTCCAGTGTGTGACTGAGAGAAACCGCCTCCCTCTTCAGTGTGTGACTGAGAGAAACCGCCTCCCTCTCCAGTGTGACTGAGAGAAACCGCCTCCCTCTTCAGTGTGACTGAGAGAAACCGCCTCCCTCTCCAGTGTGACTGAGAGAAACCACCTCCCTCTCCAGTGTGACTGAGAGAAACCGCCTCCCTCTCCAGTGTGTGACTGAGAGAAACCGCCTCCCTCTCCAGTGTGACTGAGAGAAACCGCCTCCCTCTCCAGTGTGTGACTGAGAGAAACCGCCTCCCTCTCCGGTGTGTGACTGAGAGAAACCGCCTCCCTCTTCAGTGTGTGACTGAGAGAAACCGCCTCCCTCTCCGGTGTGACTGAGAGAAACCGCCTCCCTCTTCAGTGTGTGACTGAGAGAAACCGCCTCCCTCTCCAGTGTGACTGAGAGAAACCGCCTCCCTCTCCAGTGTGTGACTGAGAGAAACCGCCTCCCTCTTCAGTGTGACTGAGAGAAACCGCCTCCCTCTTCAGTGTGACTGAGAGAAACCGCCTCCCTCTCCGGTGTGCGACTGAGAGAAACCGCCTCCCTCTTCAGTGTGACTGAGAGAAACCGCCTCCCTCTCCAGTGTGACTGAGAGAAACCACCTCCCTCGCCAGTGTGTGACTGAGAGAAACCGCCACCCTCGCCAGTGTGACTGAGAGAAACCGCCTCCCTCGCCAGCGTTGGATCGAGTCCATATGAAGAAACAACAGGCTGGAAAAGAACAGGAGTCTGAACAAAAAAGAATAAAATCATACCACTGAAAAACACCAATCAGATGCTAAGCTGTGACACAGGGGTGAAAGCGCCTAACCTATGCGACTGCTAAGTGCTTTTTAACAGCCCTATAAACGTTTGACAAGCTTTATAAGAGCACTATAAATATCTACAAAGGCTTATGAGACCCGTATAAAGGTGCCTACAAAGGTTTATACGCTGTATGAAGGTGTCTGTAAAGGCAGACAAAATGCTGTTTATAAATGTCTAGAGGTTTATAAGAGCTCTATAAACAACCTTGCCTTTACCAAGCTGCCTTATGCTCACGTTCCCGTGAGGGCGTGGCTCGCTTAGCATTGTCCACCTTTAACCTTCGACTGCTCTTATTTTAGCACCGTGAAGCTTAGCGCTCGACTGAAAAATAAAAAAAAAACTTCAGATATAGAGATGTGAAAAAAGAGATGGAGAACAGAGAGTGCGACAGGAAGGAGAGGAAGGTTCTCTCGTTTGGTTTGTTTTTAATCACTGAAAACAGATGAAGCTTTTTCCCCCCTCACCCCCCCCCCCCCCATTCTCCGTTCAGAATCGCTTTTCCTGTTCAGTTCCCTGAATGTCCAGCAGGTAGGCGATCAGCGCACCACCGCTCTCCTTTAAAGCCTCGATGGGGGTGCTGTTTTTCACTCCAGAGTGGGCCAGTCTTCCTGTGCATGTGTCGGGGCAGAAGAGATTTTAAAAAAAAACAAAAAAAAAACCAACTGAAATGTTTTGCAGTTGCACGCGGGGGGGGGGGGCACTGTCCAGGTGACTCGTGCGCCAGACAGCTTTGGAGATTCCAGTATTCAGAGGTGGGGGGGGGGGGGACGGGCGGGGTAGGCGATGCCCCCCCCACCCCAACCCCCAACCCCCGACACCTCGCTCAGCTCAACAGATTAAGGAAATTTCACCTTCAATTTTTCACACACACAAACACACACCACATGCACACACACACAGGTGCATTCGCACATACACTCACCCTCTGTCTCTCTCACACACACACACCCCTTCCATTCTTCAGCTTTGCGCTCTCACACATACACACACACACACACACACACACACACACACACACACACACGCGCACATACAGACACATAAACGTACGCAAAAATCAGCGAGAACATTTATAACAAAAACCAAAAACAGGAAAACATGGCTGCCCGCCCCCCACCCCCCCTCTCCCCTCTCCTTCAGTCTCCTGCAGGTCCAGGGAGGGGCTCCGCTCCGAGCCGAGCTCACGCCGCTAACATTCCGCTCATTTCCATGGCGACGCCCCCAGCTGCCGCGCGCCGCCGAAGCTAACGCTAGCGGCTCTGGAGGAGACAGCGGGCGAAAACCTGGAGCCTGTTCCCCCGCCCCTCCCGTGGGGAGTGTGACCTGGAGCCTGTTCCCCTGCCCCTCCCGGCGGGAGTGTGACCTGGAGCCTGTTCCCCTGCCCCTCCCGTCGGGAGTGTGACCAGCATCACGAGCGGGACGATCAGATCTGGCAACATCCAATGCCGAAACGCTGCCCCCCCCCCCGTCCTGTCCCACCCTCCCCCCATAATTTTTCATGTAAAACCCTCCCCCCAGACACTTTTCAGAAGGGGGGATGGCCCGTGGCCGCCTCCCCCCCCCCCCACCCCCCACCACAGAGCTTCACTCCCTCTTTTTTCTGAATCTTTCCACCTCCCAAAAGGAACACAATGACACTGCAACAAACAGCAAAAAGCAAAAACTGTTTGGGGGGGTGGGGGGTAAGTAACCATAAACAAGAAATCAACCAGTTTCTAAAAAAATATATGTATATCCCCTGCCCCTTCAAACCCCTCCTCCAATCACGCCTGCCCCCCCCCCCACTCGCTTCTGCAGAGTGGGCGTGGCCTCAAACCTGCCTGCATGTGTCCTTGGATACGGTCTCTATGGAAACGGCGCTCCACCATTTTTGTCCCCCCCAACCTTTGCACAACAACCAAGGATTTTCTTCAGTCTTTTTTTTTTTTCTTAAAAAATAGATGTGTACTAGAATTCATACAGTATTTCATAACCAAATAATCCACAAATAATAATTATCGTTAAATGTATAATAAACGAGTTCTTAATACCGTTGTGTTCTGTGAGTCGTTTTCTTTTTTTTTTTTCCTTTGTGTTTTTTCCTTTTTTTTTGTTTGCATTCAGACCCATGTGCATATGAGAAAAAAACTGACAGTGGCAGGGGGTGGGGGTCGGGGGGGGGGGGGCGCGGTAAAAAAATAAAATAAAAAGAAGAGTCTTCCAGCACTTGCAGACATAGGGGGGGTCAGAGTGACACCAGTGGGTTAGGTTGTCCAAATCTCTGCCGTCCGTCCGTCCGTCCGTTGGACTCTCTGCTCCGGGCAGGAAGGTGAAAAGTAACGAAGCTCCTCCCCTCTTCGTCCTCCTGACCCCTCCGCCCGCCCGCAACGGAATCCTCCTGTGCCTTCATCACTTCCTGTTCCTGTTCCGCTGCTCTCCTGTCAAGTAGTAGCAGATGCTGGTAGTTCAGTGCTGACTGATTTTGCTTATATATATAGATAGAATTTTATTTTATCTTTTCTTTTTGTTTTTTTTTGCATGATTAGGTTTTCTTTTCTTTTCCCATATTAATTTCTCGTTAATAGTAAAGTTCTCAGGTAGGCTGTGTATCATTATTTTTGTTTTTGTTTTTTTAAATCCTCTGTAGAGTTTTTTGTGTTGATTTCGCTCCTCCCACACACACACGCTCTCTCCAGTCTCTTGAATTTCTGTCTTTACTTCAGGGTCGCGAAGGAGGAGGAGGAGGAGGAGGAGGAGGAAGAGCAGGAGGATGCTCTTTTACTCATACTCAAGGAACTGCTTGTGATAGAACAATAGATACCTGTCAGAGACAGAAAGAAAAGAGACACATCATCACATAAACAACCTCACTGGACACATTCAGTATGATAAAACGACAACAGTCTGGCTGTTAGGTTGAAGAAGAAGAAAAAGAAGAAATAATATCATTATAAAGTGATTTTCATGCATAAATTTTTCTGTATGTAAAAAAACAGCTGAACTTCCTAAAAGAACAGAAGACTGTATGAGACTTACACAATCTAAGAATTACACAATAAGACGGGCTTAATGATGCAACAGCAAAAGAACCCAACAGCATAAAAACCTTCAACAATCTTTTCAACTCTCAGCTAAAATGAAGGATTTAACATAAGTCTACACCATGGCAAGCATACAACTCCGAGCCAATGAAGGATTCGGGTCCTTTAAGAGTCCAGAAACGCTTCAGAGCTACAGACAGACACGGCGCAGTGAAATTCGGCACGGGGCGGGGTGGAGCGAGGAGGGGTGGGACGGGGCGGGGCTGTGAAATTCGGTTTGAATGGAGAGAGGCCGCGGGGAGGGGCGGGACAGGGCGGGGCGGGGCGGGGCGGGGCGCGACTCACCCTTCGCTGTCCAGGACGTCCTTGATGCTGGCCTTGGTGATGACGGCGTCGTCGCACTTGAACCACTGGTCCTTGTGCTGCCGTATGAAGGTGGTGTAATGGCCGCTCTCCAGGGTGCCCTGGTGATTCACCACCGCAAACAGGGAATACCTGACGCACACACACAGGGGGAGTCACTGACTCGCACCCGCGAATCACCAAATCACTGACTCGCACCCGCGAATCACCAAATCACTGAACCGCACCCGCGAATCACCAAATCACTGATTCGCACCTGCGAATCACCAAATCACTGAACCGCACCCGCGAATCACCAAATCACTGAACCGCACCCGCGAATCACCAAATCACTGACTCGCACCCGCGAATCACCAAATCACTGAATCGCACCAGCGCATCATCAAATCACTGAATCGCAGCCGCGAATCACCAAATCACTGACTCGCACCCGCGAATCACCAAATCACTGACTCGCACCCGCGAATCACCAAATCACTGCATCGCACCCGCGAATCACCAAATCACTGACTCGCACCCGCGAATCACCAAATCACTGAATCGCACCCGCGAATCACCAAATCACTGCACCGCACCCGCGAATCACCAAATCACTGCACCGCACCCGCGAATCACCAAATCACTGACTCGCACCCGCGAATCACCAAATCACTGAATCGCACCCGCGAATCACCAAATCACTGCATCGCACCCGCGAATCACCAAATCACTGACTCGCACCCGCGAATCACCAAATCACTGAATCGCACCCACGAATCACCAAATCACTGAATCGCACCCGCACATCATCAAATCACTGAATCGCACCCATGCATCATCAAATCACTGAATCGCACCCGCGAATCACCAAATCACTGAATCGCACCCGCGAATCACCAAATCACTGAATCGCACCCGCGAATCACCAAATCACTGAATCGCACCCGCGAATCACCAAATCACTGCACACCTTAGTGTGGTTGGGTGGTTTAAAGACCACCAATAAAAGAGGCTGATTAAGGTTGTATGGCCCTCACTATGATGATTCATTTGATCATTCATATTACATTCTTTTATATCCTTACTTTTGCACCTGTGTGAACATTTGTGTATATCAGTTATTCCTGCATGTGTGCAGGCACGGAGTTTTATTTTAAGCACTCTTCGGTTTAGTGTAAATGGGTTTGAGGCCATGATGACAAAGCGCTTTAAATAAGCCTGACATGGCCGCCTGTTCCCGGGAAGACAAACTGAACGTGTGAAACAGAGGAAACGCGGAGGAGAGTGACAGAGTGAACCAGAGCCGTTAGCTTAGCCCTACTGCAGTGCAGCACACCACATACACTCACTCACACTCACACACTCACTCACACACACACTCACGCACTCACTCACACACTCACTTATTGTCGTTGTTTAACGTGTCCACTGACTGCTGGTACTGTCCGTTCATCCGGCTGTCTTTACTGTAGGAGAGAGAGAGAGAGAGAGGGAAGGAGAGAGAGGGAGAGGGAAGGAGAGAGAGGGAGAGGGAAGGAGAGAGAGAGAGAGAGGGAGAGAGGGAGAGGGAGAGGGGGAGAGAGACAGAGGGAGAGAGGGAGAGAAAGAGAGAGGGAGAGGGAGGGAGGGAGAGGGAGGGTGAGCGAGAGAGAGAGAGCAAGAGAGAGAGGGAGGGCATAAATGACAGGAGAGACATTAACGAGTTTCACACTGCGTCAGTACCACAGGCACAATCACACACAGACCCACACGCATGCACATGCACACACACGCACGTGCACCCACACCCACACACGTGCCCGCCCTCCAATGACTTCCTGCTGACTGCCACTAAGGGGCGTCGCTCAGGAGCAAACTAACCCACGACCTGATAGGACGATGATACAGGCCCCGCCCCCTCTCCCTCACCTGGAGGCCATGAAGGGGGTCATGTCCAGCTCCAGGGGGAAGGACACGTACGTGCTGATCTTCTTCCTCAATTTCGCAGAGTGCTCAAACCTCTGGGGAGGGGGGGGAGTAGGGGAGAGAGGGAGAGCAGGAGAGAGAGACACAGAGCAGGAGAAAGAGAGGGAAAGGGAGGGATTGGGGAGGGAGGGGAAGAGAGAGAGAGGGGGAGCGGGGGAGAGAGACACAGAGCAGGAGAAAGGGAGAGAGAGAGGGAAGGAGAGAGAGGGAGAGCAGGAGAGAGGAAGGGGAGGGGGAGAGATGGGGAGGGAGGGAGATGGAGGGAGAGAGAGGGAGAGCGTTAGAGAGAGAGACAGCAGGAGAAAGGGAGGGTGAGAAAGGGAAGGAGAGAGGGAGGGAAAGGGAGGGAGGGGGAGAGAGAGACAGGTACACGTGAGTACAGGCAAGCAAAGAGACAGGACAGGTGGAAAAGGTCATTATAACTATATGAGACAGATCAGACTCAGGGGGTCACAGATCACAAGCATACCAGGTGAGACGCGAGTGAGACTTGGGTGAGAATCAGGTGAGACTCAGGTGAGAATAAGGCGAGACTCAGGCCAAACTCAGGTGAGACGCAGGTGAGAATTAGATGAGACTCAGGCCAAACTCAGGTGAGACTCAGGTGAGAATTAGATGAGACTCAGGCCAAACTCAGGTGAGACTCAGGTGAGACTCAGGTGAGAATTAGATGAGACTCAGGTGAGACTCAGGTGACCTGGTAACTCACTTTCAGATGGAAACAGGCCACGATGGGAAGCTTCTTCATTGTCAGCTGTTTGGTTGATTCCTGGTAACTATGGCAACCGCTGCACTTGATTTTGGCACTGCTTCCTAAATGCTCTGGCCGGGTGAACCTGTGAGAGAGGTAAGTAACACACACGCACACACGCACACACACACACGCACGCACACACACACGCACAAATAAGTAAATAAGTAAACAGGTAATGACATACTACCTGGGAATCTACCACCAAAAACACACCATTTCCATGTACTGTACACGTGAGTGTGTGCTGTGCTGAGGAAAGGACAGTCTCCTCAGCACACAGAGAAGAGATAGGGAGGGATGGAAAGAAAGGGAGAGGGAGAGGGAGAGAGAGGAAAAGAGGGGTGAGAGGGAGAGAGCGAGGGAGCGGGGAGAGAGAGAGAGAGGAAGAGCGGGGAAAGAGAAAGGGGGAGAGAGAGAGAGGGAGAGTGCAAGAGAGAGGAAGAGAGGGGTGAGAGAGGGAGAAAGCAGGGGGAGAGCGGAAGAGAGGTGTGAGAGAGAGAGAGAGGAAAAGACGGGTGAGAGAGAGAGGAAAAGAGGGGTGAGAGAAAAGAAGAGAGGTGTGAGAGAGAGAGAGGAAAAGAGGGGTGAGAGAGAAGAAGAGAGGTGTGAGAGAGAGAGAGGAAAAGAGGGGTGAGAGAGAAGAAGAGAGGTGTGAGAGAGAGAGAGGAAAAGAGGGGTGAGAGAGAAGAAGAGAGGTGTGAGAGAGAGAGAGGAAAAGAGGGGTGAGAGGGAGAGAGCGGGGGGGAGAGAGAGAAAGAAAGAGAGTGGAGAGTGAGGGCACCTTCGTAGACAGTCTGTGAGCGTGGTGGGGCCGGTCACATGACCCTCTCCGTTGACGATGCCGCCGTCGCCGCCCGGACTGAGGGGCCAGAAGGGGGTGGAGGAGCCGGGCAGGTCCAGACTGATGTCCCAAAACGGGTCTATAGTGGTGGAGACACCTCTGAACAGAGTGAGAGAGAGAGAGACGGGTCAGAGACTACTGTGTGAGTGTGTGTGTGTGTTTCTGTGTGTGAGTGTGTGTGTGAGAATGTGTGTGCGCATGTGCACATCTGCCACCAACACTTTGAACTGCTAACGGGTGACTGGAAAATCAGCCGATGCACAATCAGTGTAAGCCAGGCTAACCGCCCCTCTGCAGCAAACACACACATCAGGATGAGTCATCAATGCAGTACACAGTCTGGCCACTAGAGGGACACGGAGAGTGGAGAAGCAGGGTCGCGGGTGTACGTGTGTTTCTGTGTGCGTGTGTGTGTTTGTGTGTGTGTGTGCGCGTGTGTGTGTATAAAAGCAAAGTGTGCTGGGGGGGAGGGGGGGCAGTCTGGTCAAAAAAAAACGCAGATGAGGGCTTTCTCTGGGTTTCTGATATCATTTAAGTTTTAATGAATGTTTTTTGCTGCTCCAGAGAGTTAAATATTTTTGGGATATTTACACAAGTATCCACTGACAAACCGGGTTTACAACCCTGGGTATTATGGCATTTGGGGGTTTGTGGTCTAAAGCAGGAAAATAAACTCGAAGAAATATTACGATGTTATGATGTCATGTTTCCTGGAGGCTCACACAGTTCTACAGTGTGTGTTCACAACTGTAAACACAAATGTCCCAGTATGCTTTTTTTCAGCCAAGCGGTATCCAGCTGCCTGCCCCAGAGGAAATGGTTCCCATTAAAATAAGATTAAATAAAACAGTCTGAAGAATAACAGGGAGAGACACACGTGTGCGTCCTCTAGAGGAACAACGTCCCTCTACAAGCTGCTGCAGAATTCCACCATACTGCTCACCCACATCATCAGAAACGCCTGCAAATGTGAAAAACACCCCTCATACAGGGGGATCTGCCGGGGACAAACAAAAAATAAACAAAAACTAAACTTAAATAAAAAAAGAATCCAGAAAGTGAACTACTCCTTTAACATCTAAAAGCTAACATCATTGGTTCAGCCTGGAGAACCTCCCCCCCCCCTTTCTTGGCTGATTCTGCAGGGCTGATTCTGCAGGGCTGATTCTGCATGGCTGATTCTGCAGGGCTGATTCTGCATGGCTGATTCTGCAGGGCTGATTCTGCATGGCTGATTCTGCATGGCTGATTCTGCAGGGCTGATTCTGCAGGGCTGATTCTGTAGGGCTGATTCTGCAGGGCTGATTCTGCATGGCTGATTCTGCAGGGCTGATTCTGCAGGGCTGATTCTGCAGGGCTGATTCTGCAGGGCTGATTCTTTAGGGCTGATTCTGCAGGGCTGATACTGCAGGGTTGATTCTGCATGGCTGATTCTGCATGCACAGACAGACACACACACACACTCGCTCATGCCCATACACACGCGTGGGGGTCTTACTGGCAGACTTGGCAGGTGACGTCAGATTGCAGCCCCCCAGTGAAGATCTGGTCGATGATGCAGTTGCAGTGGTTCGGATTGTTGGCCTTTTTCCCATTGTCGTCGCCTTGGTGACCGTCACCAGCGCCAAGAACAAGTACAAAAGAGAGATTAAAAACCACAACACGCATCACCCTCTGTGACTGCACACTCCCTCCCTCCCTCCCTCCCTCCCTCCCTCCCTGCCTCCCTCTCTCTCTGTCTCTGTCCCTCTGCCTCTCTCTCTGCCTCTTCCTCCCTCTCTCTGTCTGTCTCTTCCTCCTTCTCTCTCTGTCTATCTGTCTCTTCCTCCCTCTAAGTCTCCTCTCATTCTACCCTTCCTCTCTCAGGAAGCTGCTTAGCCCCCTAGCTCCGCCCACATCCCCAGTCCTACCCTCTACATCCCCCTGACCCCACCCATATCGCCAGGCCCCGCCCACACTCCCTGGCCCCACCCACACTCCCAGACCCCACCCACATCCCATGGCCCCACCCACATCACCAGGCCCACACTCCCTGGCCCCACCCACATTCCCTAGTTCCGCCCACATCCCCAGGCCGGCCCCCTACATCCCCTTGCCCCACCCACATTCCCTAGCTCCGCCCACATCCCCCTGGCCCCGCCCACGTCCCGTGGCCCCGCCCAGCAGCACACCTTTGCAGTGGCGGTGCAGCACGTCCAGCGCGGCGATGAGGAACTCGTGGGCGTCCTGCTGCTCGTAGCCCGCTAGGTGGCGCGCGTGCGTCCACACCAGGTGCAGCAGCCGGAACGGAATGTGTGGGGAGCGGTGACCGGAGTAAAACTGAGAGGGGGGGGGAGGAAAGGGGGGGAGGACAGAGAGAGAGAGAGAGAGGGGGGAGAGAGAGAGAGAGGGGGAGGGAGGGAAGAGGGGTTGAGAGACAGGGAGAAAGAGGGAGACAGGGGAAGGAGGAGAGGGGGCGAGAGAGAGAGAGAGGGAGGGAGGGAGAGAGGAGGGGGTGAGAGAGAGAGAGAGGGGGAGGGAGGGAGAGGGGAAGAGACAGAGAGAGAGAAAGAGAGGGGGGAGCAAGAGAGAATATATAAGCTTTATAAATGTGGCAGGATATTTCGTGGCAAAAAGGCAGACCCAGTAATTGAATTTCACTGAACAAAATGCCATTTCCTTTCATTCAAATTCCAAATATATATCCCCTCATATACTTTCATTAAAAATGTGAAGAATTGAACTGGAGTTTAATCAGCAATTCAGGACTGAGCCCGAGTCTGATCCTGCTGCGCGTTTTTACACAAACGTGTGAACGTGTACGAGCACGCTTTTGAGTGTGAACTTGAAATGCCCCATTGCGCCCACGCCACACCCACGCCCCATCCCTGGCCCCGCCCAGCCAAACCCCCCCTCCCCCCCCAGGCTCACCTCCTGAAAGA
>CM077285.1:76781704-76871704 GCA_039654925.1 Anguilla pacifica | reverse complement strand
TGATCAATCCTTCCATTTCAGTCCATCAGATGGAGCGGGGGAGAGAAAATGTAGAGGGCAGAAAGACAAAAAAGGAGAGGAGACAGACAGAAGGAGAAAGCAGAGAGAGCGAGAGAGAGGAAGAGAGGAGAGTGAAAGCTCCTTATTGAATCCTTTCAAGAGCGCTGAGACCTGAAAGGGGGTGGGGTTTATCGCTATGGAAACTCAAGCAGTCATCACAGAACAGAGGCGCACACACACTCATGCTGACGGCAAACAATCAGCGCCCCCCTCTGGCCAGTGAAGGGAGAGCACAGGGGATGAAACTGAACCAGAACACAAGGAACGGAATTACCATTACACTGAGGTGTCCTGTCGCTCACTGCAAAGGACTGTGGGTAAGATAAGCAGTCAGTGGCTGGTCATGAAGGCAGAGAAATGATAATGTCTGTCTAATGACTAAAGCTTCTTTTATTCCCCACACACAAGCAGCTGCTATGGAACAAAAGAGGAGTGCTGTCTGCAATTGGTCAAAAAAAAGTAATATGACCTCCGACCAGTCAAAAATAGGCATGGCCACCACCCCTATTTTTGGCCCCTGGCTGCCATTGGCTGGTCTTGTGACCAGCAGGTTTTAGGTTCAAATCCATTGTGGCACATTGCTCCCGTATCCCTGAACTGAAAGACACCCGTGGGAAAATGTACTGGCTGCATAATCTGCCCGCGTGTATGAAACACACACCGAATATGATCATGTATCAAAGGGAGATGTAAGGCAAATGGAGAACCGTATACAGTAAGCTGGCCCAGTGGGAATTTCCTCCATAAAAGGAACTTCGCTTTTCCTTCCTGTGCACACTGAAGACTCATTACCCGCGTTACAGGAGAAAGTGAGGGTGCACGTGAGGGGACAGCCTTTTTAACGGGCCCCGTGCCGACGGGACGCTCATGAGGGCTGTCTGATGAGGTTCATTTCTCCTCTCCCACCCACACCTCCCCCACCAAAATGACCCAGAGGGAGCGTGGATAAACTCCGTACCACAGTGCACCGTACGTACGCATCACGCACAGGGAGCGTGGATAAACTCCGTACCACAGTGCACCGTACGTACGCATCGCCCAGAGGGAGCGTGGATAAACTCCGTACCACAGTGCACCGTACGTACGCATCGCCCAGAGGGAGCGTGGATAAACTCCGTACCACAGTGCACCGTACGTACGCATCACACAGAGGGAGCGTGGATAAACTCCGTACCACAGTGCACCGTACGTACGCATCGCCCAGAGGGAGCGTGGATAAACTCCGTACCACAGTGCACCGTACGTACGCATCGCCCAGAGGGAGCGTGGATAAACTCCGTACCACAGTGCACCGTACGTACGCATCACACAGAGGGAGCGTGGATAAACTCCGTACCACAGTGCACCGTACGTACGCATCGCCCAGAGGGAGCGTGGATAAACTCCGTACCACAGTGCACCGTACGTACGCATCGCCCAGAGGGAGCGTGGATAAACTCCGTACCACAGTGCACCGTAGGTACGCATCGCCCAGAGGGAGCGTGGATAAACTCCGTACCACAGTGCACCGTAGGTACGCATCGCCCAGAGGGAGCGTGGATAAACTCCGTACCACAGTGCACCGTACGTACGCATCACACAGAGGGAGCGTGGATAAACTCCGTACCACAGTGCACCGTACGTACGCATCGCCCAGAGGGAGCGTGGATAAACTCCGTACCACAGTGCACCGTACGTACGCATCGCCCAGAGGGAGCGTGGATAAACTCCGTACCACAGTGCACCGTACGTACGCATCGCCCAGAGGGAGCGTGGATAAACTCCGTACCACAGTGCACCGTACGTACGCATCGCCCAGAGGGAGCGTGGATAAACTCCGTTCCACAGTGCACCGTACGTACGCATCGCCCAGAGGGAGCGTGGATAAACTCCGTACCACAGTGCACCGTACGTGCGCATCGCCCAGAGGGAGCGTGGATAAACTCCGTACCACAGTGCACCGTACGTACGCATCGCCCAGAGGGAGCGTGGATAAACTCCGTACCACAGTGCACCGTAGGTACGCATCGCCCAGAGGGAGCGTGGATAAACTCCGTACCACAGTGCACCGTACGTACGCATCACACAGAGGGAGCGTGGATAAACTCCGTACCACAGTGCAGTGCTAATGTACTGTGACTGGTGGAGCTGCTCTCGGTTTTTTCTACCAGTCAGATGACATCGTGGCTCACGCTTCCGTTCTTACTCCTGTCCCGGCAGGGTCAGGTCACCATGGAAACGGGAAAAAGGAAAAGGGAATCTGACGGTTGGGTGCCTGAGCTCGGCCCGATTGGCGGGAGAAAGGGCCGCCCTGTCCAGCGAGCGATGACGCGGGCGGCGGCGCGGAGGGGAGGAAGAGCCGACCAAATGAACAGACTTCAAAAGGAAGAGAAGCCGACCGGCTGGCCGGCCACATTCTTTCTTTCTTTCTTTCTTTTTTTGGTTGCAAATTGAGACTCAACAAAAGCCACACTGTCTCTGTGGAGCCCACACAGGACAGTCTGGTTCAGGGCCCCCGCCACCCCCCTTCCCCTTCCCCTCCCGCACCCACTTCCTCTCAAGGCCTGATCACATGACCCTCTGGCTGCACCTGCGAGGGTTCTGCTGCGGCCAATCGTATCGCAGACCCGGGGAAGGCGGTGGAATACACCGCACTGTCGGTAAGCAGGGATCAGTGCAGACGTGCTTACACACATGCACACACAGTCACAGACGAACATACACACAGATACGTACGTGTGCGCTTGCACACATGTGTGCGTAAACATGCACGAGCAAAAGTGCACACACACAGACACACACACACACACACACACACACATGCACAAACAACTATGAGTATGCACAGACAAACAAGCGCACGTGCATGCACCCAGGCAAGCGCACACGCGTGCACACACACACACACACACACACACACACACACACATGCACAAACAACTATGAGTATGCACAGACAAACAAGCGCACGTGCATGCACCCAGGCAAGCGCACACGCGTGCACACACACACACACACACACACACACACACACATGCACAAACAACTATGAGTATGCACAGACAAACAAGCGCACGTGCATGCACCCAGGCAAGCGCACACGCGTGCACACACACACACACACACACACACACACACACACACACACACACACACACACACACACACACACACAGCGTTCCCTTGTCACGTAAGCCCGTATCTGCTGGTGAAATGGAACAGCTCTACAGATTTCCCATCTTAAATCCACAACGTTTCCAATCCACCGTTCTTCCATTCGCCAGGCTCTGTGCGGGGAGCTCCCAGGGGAGCGACACAACTGCCAATCACAGCACTGGCGCTGGCTCTGCCCCGCCTCCCCAAACCTCTGATGCAAGGCCCGATCCGAAGCAATCCCACAATCCCTCTGATCACAGGGAGCACGAGCGCACGGAACGGAACACAGGCAATCACACAGCAACGGAGGTGCACTCAGAACACAGGAGAAGAGAGGGAATTAGAGAGAAGAGGGGCAGGGAGGAAAGATGAAAGTGGGAGAACAGAGGCGGAAAAGCATGGTGGAGGGGGAGAGAGAGAGAGGGAGGAGAGGGAGGGTGAGAGAGCAGGAGAAGGGGAGATAGGAGAGAGAGGGCAAACAGAGAGGGACAGAGCCAGTGAGAAAGAGAGAACGAGAGGAGAGGGAGAGAGTGGCGAGAGGAGGGAAAAGGAAAAATGAAAGCAGATAAGGTAAATGGAAAAGGAAAGAGGGACAGAGATTAAGAGGAAACCAGAGAGGGAGGGGAAGGAAAGAGAGATGGGGAGAGCAGAAAGGGAGAAGGAGGGACCGCGGCAGAACCCAGGTCAGTTAGTGCAGTACTGTCAGACACGGGCACCGGCAGCCCCTGTCCAATGATACCAATCAGAGGAAATCCCAACCTTAGGCACCCGAGGATCTGGAGCTAAACTGAGCAGCAAACCTGCCCATCGGGGACCGGGGCCCTGGCAAGACCAGGTCTGAACCAGAAACCGGCGATACACTTCTACACCGTTTAAAAAAAAATGTGTCTACGTTCTGCAAGTTCACCCTGAAACTGCAGCCTCGACACAACGGAAGCCAAATCCTGGCCCCACACATATAATCACAGTCTGCCTGAGCCTCCCAGGGACTCACTGACGTCAGGGGACCACGGATACAAAAAAAAGCAAGATAATCCCGAAAGCAACTACAGATAAAACTGGCCCTTCACCTTGGACAGATTGCATGAAGTGTGAATGCCACCAGGACTGAGACATTAACCCTTTGATGAGCAGGTTTTCTAGAAAATTCTATGTCGGTGTTCTAGAACTCCATTGCTTTCAATCACCAGCAGTGATTGTGACGTCAGCTAAAAAAGAACATTCTAATCACACATCTGTGATCTCACAACTTAAAGGGTTAAAGAGTAGCGGAACATCTAGAGTACAATATTTTCGGGATGAATCAGGGACAGCTTGCGTCACTGAGCGTCACTGTATCTCACACGCTTACTGGACGACCGCGCCTTGCCCGAACTTCATGACCATATAAGGGCCTCCCATTTTCCCTACAGCACAGACTCCAATTGGTTCCAATTTGTACAACATGGCGGGACGAAAACTGAAACTTCCATGCTTCTAAAACGCTGTTCACCAAGCCCGTGGAAAGTCAACGGGTGACGTCACAGTCACTTTGTCCATGTTTCATCTCCAGTCCACGGTGTGACAAACCTAAGTCAGTGTTCTAGAACTCCACTGCTTTCGGTCGCCAGTAGTGATTGTGACATCAGCACTGGAATGCTAACCGACCCTGGATAAGGGAACCCAGCAATGTTATGGGCTCCGTGCATGAAAGCAGCTTCAAATCCTCCCCAGCTTCATTTTTACATTTAGTATGAAGCACTAAATACGTGCAAACAATTCAGAAAGGCATCCGCCATATGAATACAGAGGACTTTAATATGCATTCAAGCCTTCCCTCAGCCTGATTAGCCATTCATATAGGCGTGCATTATTAATGACTTACAATATGAAACTGCACAAACTACACAGAATGTAAAAGGGTGACACTCGCACGCTTCGCTTGTCCTTCCTTGTATATTGGGACAAACGCATGCAAGAATGCACGCATAAACACACACACACATACACTCACACACACACACAGGGCCCCATACATGCACACACACACACACACACACACACACACAGGGCCCCGTACATGCACACACACACACACAGGGCCCCATACATGCACACACACACACACACACACACACACACAGGGCCCCGTACATGCACACATACGCATCCACACACACATGCGTGCATTACACACACACACACACACACACACACACACACACAGGGCTCCGTACATGCACACATCACCCACACACACAGCTCCGTACATGCACACATACACACCAACGTACACACACATGTTCTCGTACATGTGCATGCACGCACACAGCCTAAACCCGTCAGCTGCAGTTCATCCGCGTGGAAGTTTTCATCAGGGAAGGCAAAAGCTAAACAGACCTCCATGTCCGCACACCAACGCTGGAGGTCCAAACAGCTGCAGACACGTTGGGCAGCCGGAGACGGTTCCGCCAGACCTCCCATCATGCACTGCTGCCTGACCGCAGCGCCTGGTGTGACCAAGGCTGGCCGGGTGGAACGCAGCGTCCTGCCTCTGACACAAACGCCATGACGACACGCTTGTGTGTCCCAGTGAGGGGGGGGGGCAGGGTGCGGGAACCGTCCCAGTGAGGGGTTGGGGGGGAGGGGGGCAGGGTGCGGGGACCGTCCCAGTGAGGGGGGGGGGGGGGGGGGGGCAGGGTGCGGGGACCGTCCCAGTGAGGGGTTGGGGGGGAAGGGGGCAGGGTGCGGGGACCGTCCCAGTGAGGGGGCCGGGGGGGTGGGCGGGTCCATAAGAGCCTCGAGACACTGGTGGTCGCGACCCCTCCCCGGAGATTTTGGAGATTTTTTCTACGGGCGGCGTGAACCCGCGAGCCTCCCTGCGGACGCGATAATGGCGGTCAGCGCGAGCAGAAAGGAACAGGAAACAATCGACGAGCAAAGCGCTCAACATACCGATGCAATCAGCGGCCCTCTGTGACCTCACTGGAAAACCAGCCTGTGGACGGCTCAGCACCACAACAACAGCACAACTCTCTCTCTCTCTCTCTCACACGAATCACACAAACCAGCCGTTATGAGCAATAAAGCATGCTGGGCTTTAGGGAAGGGGATTCATCACACACACCGAAAGAAAAAAAACCAAAAAAAAACCACCAGGACAGAAATCACAGAAGGCGCTCGGTACTCAGACCCGACCGGCGTTCTCAGCTGATCGGTAACAAGCACTCTCTGAGATGCTGCTCTCTGAATCCATAGCAACGCCTGCCTTCACACACGCAGCTGCTGTCCGAAGGCAGAACAGCTCAGAGATCAGTGCGACGCAGTGAAACTGGAGGAACAGCGGCTTGGGGACAGCTCCCTCTGCCCAAACGAAGGGCTGCTGTAGGTAAGGAGGCTAAATCGGCCCAAACGCACACGGAGCCACAGTGAAGGAGATTCATCAGCCAAACCAAAACTACAGCAGCGATCACAAGGGTCACGGGGAACCCGTTCACAAATCAGACATCCCTGCAAGAGAGGGCTCAGCTCCAAACCCAACGCCAACCCATAACCCAACTTCAGACCCCAACCACAGCGTGTAAACCCAACCTGCACCCACTACTCTAAACACAAACCCAACGCCAACCCATAACCCAGCTTCAGACCCCAACCAAAGCGTGTAAACCCAACCTGCACCCACTACTCCAAACCCAAACCCAACCTCAGCCCGGAACCCAACTCCAGACCTCAACTCCAGCAGTTAACCCAACCCTCAACCCCTGTCCGAACCGTACCTCTACCCCCGAGCCATAAAGCCAAACCAAACCCCTACTCTTAACCAATTAATAGTTAGTTTTTACACTGAGAGAGGCTTGGGGGGATGGGGGAGGGGGGGCGCGGGGTGGGGGCTGATCTTAAGTTCTGCACAGGGCGATGCATGAATATTACAGACATATTTACATTTATTTATACTGGCACGCCAAACCTGGCCCACCAGGGTGTACCCACCAGACATCGGGTTCTGAGAACGTTCATAGGGAAGGTGTGTTTACCGCGATAACCGCCAAAAGCTCCCCGAGAGGGGGGGGGGGGTCCCTTCTGGCCCCTCCCTGCCCAAACGCCTCATCCAGAGCCCCAGGAATGACCGAAAATGACCCTCCAGAGAGCGAGAGACAACGTGAACACATCAGTGGGAGAGGAAGAAAAGGTGAGATGAAGGAGTGTGAGCGAGACAATGTGAACACGTCAGCAAGAAAGAAAAGGAGATTAAGGGAGAGAGGGAGAGTGAGTGAGAGACAGAGAGAAAAAAAGGAGAGATTGAAGGAGAGTCAGAGACAGAGAGAAAGAAAAGGAGGGATTGAGGGAGAGAGAGTGAGAGAGAGAGAAAGAAAAGGAGAGATTGAGGGAGAGAGGGAGAGTGAGAGACAGAGAGAAAAAAAGGAGAGATTGAGGGAGAGAGAGTGAGAGACAGAGAGAAAGAAAAGGAGAGACTGAGGGAGAGAGAGTGAGAGACAGAGAAAAAGAAAAGGAGACATTGAGGGAGAGGGAGAGTGAGAGACAGAAAGGAGAGATTGACGGAGAGGGAGAGTGAGAGACAGAGAGAAAGAAAAGGACAGATTGAGGGAGAGTGAGAGTGAGAGACAGAAAGAAAGGAGAGATTGAGGGAGCGAGAGAAAGAAAGGAGAGATTGAGGGAGCGAGAGAAAGAAAAGGAGAGGTTGAGGGAGAGTGAGTGAGCGAGAGAGAGAAAGAAAAGGAGAGATTGAGGGAGAGTGAGTGAGCGAGAGAGAGAACAGGAGAGGTTGAGGGAGAGCGAGCGAGAGAGAGGAAGAAAAGGACAGATTGAGGGAGAGTGAGTGAGAGACAGAGAGAAAGAAAAGGAGAGATTGAGGGAGAGAGAGTGAGAGAGAGAGAGAAAGAAAAGGAGAGATTGAGGGAGAGTGAGTGAGCGAGAGAGAGAGAGAACAGGAGAGGTTGAGGGAGAGAGAGCGAGAGAGAGAGAGAACAGGAGAGGTTGAGGGAGAGAGAGTGAGCGAGAGAGAGGGTAGTAAAGGAGTGATGGCTGAGCGTAGTCCGTACGTGCCGCGAGGCGCTGATTTTGTAATCACCATGTCAGCAACCCAGTCCCCCAAGGTCAAAACAGAATAATGGGCTCCTGTTTGTGTGTGTGTGTGTGTGTGTTGCGTGTATGTGTGCGTATGTTTGCATGTATGTGTGTGTGTGTATGTGTTCGTGTTTGCATGTGTGTCCATGTGTGTGTGTGCCTTAAATCCTGGGTGACACACATAAAGCTACAGTTCAGCAAGGCACATCGAACCCCAACAGCTTCAGCAAGATATGGAGGATATGAAGCATAAATAGAGATTATAGCAAATGACAATCAGGATGTGTAAACTGTCTTCACTAAGGAGAATATAACTTGTTACCCAGGCCAGACCCGGGCCAGAAACACCCTTGAACCACGTGAACTATTATGATGCCGGCAAAAGTTGAAACCACTCCTGTAGAATTCCCGAAGAATTCTCAACAATAGCCGTTACTAAGCACAACACACAGTCTTATGAAAGATTAACTGAACTGTAATTCTGAATATTTCTGAAAATGGAAGGTGTCGGGTTGACAGTGAGAACCACACAGACCGTAACTTCACACCCTCTCATGAACTAAAGCTCATTCAGCATGCTCCCAAAAAAAATGAAATAAAAGAGGCAGATGTGTTTTGTGTGGTCTCCTTTCCGGAAATTACCACACGCTCTGGCTGACCCATCCCTACAGGGGAAAAATGACACATTACCACACCTATCAGGCACAGAACAGCAGAGAAGAACATGAAAGCGGGGGGGAAGAGATATACGCACACACGTACACACACACGCACACAGACACACACGCATGCATGCACACACGTACACACACACACACACACACGCACACAGACACAGACAGACACACACACACACACAGACACACGCATACACACACACACACGCATGCCTGCACACACGTACACACACACACACACGTGCACACACACGCACACACAGATGCACACGTGTACACACACACACACGCACGCACGCACGCATGCACACACACACACACACACGCACAGATACACACGTGTACACACACACACACACACACGCACACAGACACACACACACACACACACACTGTGAAGACTCGGTGGTCTGTCATCCCCTCGCACCGGGGGACCGAGTCCCAGCAGGACTCGGGTTCCGCTCGTTCAGCACGGGACAGGAAGAGCGCAGGCGCCGCGCTCAGACCGGACCGAACCCAAGCCCCCTCGCAGGCTTCCGCCATCTTCTCGCGCGGGAGAAACGCCACCGGCCCTGAGACACGCGACCCGACGCGCACGCACGCTCCTGTCTGAACAGCAGAGCCCTGCGACAAAAAGAACCCTGCCACCGGCGAGAGGGGAAACTCCCTTTGTGTGAACGGACGGACGGCTGGCGAGACGCTGGCGGCAGGATGACGGCCCTTCAGCCGAAAGCTGTCCCAGCCGACGAGGCCCTGTCCATCCAGACAGACCGCAGCAGCGAAGTGTGACGTCCTGGTAAGGCCACCGGGCGTGGCTGAAATCAATCGCACAGGGAAAAACACCCCCAAAAAAACACAGCTGTGCAAACGAATGGGCGATCCTCGCTGGGTTTGAAATAAACGCTCTAACGGGTTTTTCCCAACGGCACAAACAGCACAGGGACCATCCCCATCAGGAACCGTCTGGCCCTGCAGAGATTCCCGAAAAGAGTCCCTACGTTTGTTTCTCAACCAAACTTCCAGAACAACAAAGGCAGGAGTTAGGCTACCTGAGGCAGAGGGAAGCGCCGTCCGTAGAGATGAAAGCAAGCAAACGTCACGGTGGCCTAACTGGTTTTTCTGGGCTTAGCGTGTGGTGACCTGCTGTTGACTGCTTTTGACCAACGGTCCAGTCTTACCCAAAAACAGTCGGTGTAGGTGCGAGTTTTTTTGTTTCAGCTCAGCAAAACTACACCCGATTCAACGAATTAACATCATCAAGGTCTTCAGTCAACTGGATTCAGCTGTCTCAGCACTGAGCTAAAAAAGCTGGCAGCTACACTGGCTTTTTTTCCAGACAAGTTTGGACACCCCTGGTCTACGGTATGTCTAGTTCCACCTGTGGGCGCCTGTTGGTTTCACCTGGTACCTAGCCAACAACAGGGACTAAATTTAGTTTCCTGGATCGAGGTAGGGTTTGGCCCTGTTCTGAATGGCCATGCTAATCAAACCTGGGATCTGAGTCCTGGCCTTGGGTTCCAGTAGAGCACAGACAATGCTCTGAGAAAAAAAAAACACTATCATATTTCATCTGTTCTGTATGATTTCCATTCTGGTTTCCAAATATACCTATGACAAGACTCCAATAAGTTTTCTGACCCCCCCCCCCCCCCCCCCCCCCAAGGCCCGCTACCCCCAAAATCATGAAGGCGCAAAAAACTTCACATCCAACAGTCAAGGCCCCCTACACTCTGTAATGCGCATTAACACAAACCTTGCAGGCTAGCGACAAAAGGAACATTAAAATGGCCTCCGAGTTGCCAAAAAAGGAATACTGTGCCAGGATCAACTTCTCAACCCAAATCTGACAAATTGTTCTGAGTACAACTTGGCCCAGTCAGGGGCACTTGTCAGGTATTCACAAATTATGCCCCGTGGGGGGCTGGAAGTCTGAACTTGGATCTTTTAGCAAATTAGTACCGACGATAAAATAATAAAGCTTACATATATAAAGTACACATTAAGTTTAAGTGTGTTAGTTTACTTACAGACCCCCCCCCCCCAAAAAAACCCACTGACCAACCAGATGGGCGGGCCCTTGTTATGACACGCCCCCTGACTACATACAGCGCGAGGCTGGGTGACCTCAGGCGCATTACCTCAAACAAATCACGCTGTTCTGACCCGGGTACGCTACCCTTAAATCCGCGAACGCCCTCCACCAGGCAGGTCTGCGGCATTTCCCGGTCAGAGACAGAGCAAACAAACCCCAAGAAAAGGCGAGTGTGACAGGGCGGGACCTTAGGGAAGAGGGGTGCGGGGGGGGGGGGGGGGATTTGCAGCCAGATGCCATTTGTAATACAGAAAGGACCCCAAAACGTCGACAAGAAAAAAACAAATAAACTGGCTGGAAGTTCATGTGGGGACAGAACTGGCAATTCAGTATAAGCTCAGATGTAGCGTCTCAGCGCAGTGCAACTTAACAAGGGCGTCCATCCCGGCATCGCCCCTAAAGGACTGCTCCATCTACAATGGGCCGGCAAACTGGGGGCCCACTGACACAGTGCCCGGGCCAAATGGGCCGTGGAGGCACTGACGGACACAGGGGGAGTTTTAAATTAATATTGCAATATTAAAAACAGGGAGCCTACAGTGAATACAACTTTGCAAAGGGAAATAGTACACACAAACACACACACGCACAGGAAATGGAAGGTGCAGAAGACTGCTTAGTGAGAGCTACATGTCAGGCATGTAACTAACAGCGTATAATTTGATTTTATTTAATAAGCATTACATTCTAGATGTATACCTTGCGATTAAATGTGTCACACCACCTCCCTTGTAGGATCCAGATAATATGTGTCGGGTACCGCATGCAAGTGGTTTCGACATGGACGAACGTATCGCCAGCGCGCGCCATAGGTGTGACTGACACACGCGCGGCTCAAGTCGCTCGAATGTTTCGAAAAGCACGTTAACGCTTCAAAGAAACGTTGGTTTTGCTGCATCGCGGTGGGGACTGAACCGACGGGCCTGTAGCAAGCTAAATGCGTTGCGCCGTAACGCGGGGGTGGATTATGAACGCGGATGGCGTACAAAGCTAGCCACAGTCGGGGCCTGCTAGTGTTCGCTCGCATTCGCGACTGGACTCTAAAGGACAGGTTATATGTCTCTTGTACAATACCACACCGAAGTGCTACTGAGCTGTGACAAGATTGACGGTCCACTCCCCTCATACACGAACACAAATGTAGCTCTTGAGCGGGTGGGTGATTGGTAAACAATGAAAGTGAAACCAAAGGGTCTGTCTCATACCTTCGTCGAACATGTACAATTTTTTAACGGGGAAATGGCCGTGTCGGAGAAATACAACACAGTTTGAGTCGTTTTCAGGCAAAGCGTTATATGGGCTTGGGTGCATGCAAATTATGGTGAGGTTGGTATCTACGTTGGCGAAACAGCATTTCGGTGAGGCTGTAATGCTGGTGTCAGATAAGATTTGCTGGCTTCATCACGATGCGTGGCCACTTCTAGCAAGCAACCAAGACACCTACCCATCCGTTCAGAATGGGGTTAGGTACGGCTAGCAGGCTACGTCGTTTTTCCATTTATTTGCGTTTCTTTTCTCCATTCCAGGCGCTTGATTTCCCCAAGCAAAGCTCTGACATTTTTCGAAGACCACATTCACTGCGTGTACACACGCGCGCACACACACACACACACACACGAGCAGTTCAGTGCATGCATCTGCACATCTTCGGGACTCTGTCACTTTTGTCAAAAGCAAAATGATGTGTGCGTGCGTGCTGATCCTTATCGTTCCTGTCACCTCGTCTATCGGTTATAGCGAGACACGCCGTGCTAATAGTCCTAGCTAGCAAGCAGGCTGACTAGCTACCGTTTTCGCCCAAACACCTATGCCGCGGAATTAGGCGTTCCATAGATAGCCCAATAAGCGAGACTGTGGACACGGCGAACCCAAACGCCAAATGTGTGCGTGTAACGTTAGCTGGTTACCTAACCAGCTTTGATCGTGTGAGCTTCTGCGAAAGGCGACCGTGCCGAGCAGCGTGCGCATAGCGCCTCTTAGCACAACTTGAGGTTTGGCGTTTCGTTCTTTTTTTTTTTTTTTACCTTGCGTTTCCTGGTTTCGGCAGTCCCGGTCCACACAAAGCACTGATATATCACTCGTAGGTTCTGCTTCCAGTTATCCACCTTAAACCCGTTCACATGGGAACACCCGGCAGGACTCATGACAGAAACGACATTCAGTTTATTGTTTTTTTTTTTAAAACGATGAAACGTGTCCGAGGCGCGAGATTATCCAGAAATTGGTCCGATATAAGTGACTTAGCTAAAGAGACACCCACGCCAAAATCCAGGGTGCAAATGGGCAAGGGGGGACACACCAAGGTAATTCGTTTGTCGTGTTCTTGTTTATTATGAAGAATGTCTGCCTTTGCGCCTATTCCTGTTTGTCTAGTAGCTCCCTGGCACGTCCAGTTCAGAAGTAGTCCTCTACTCCCGATTCTTTTAATGGTCGGCAATGGAATTCAACGGAACACCGCGAGCCCTGCAAGGCCCACCCCTCGCTTTTTCCGATTGGCCAATGCAGAGACGCGGCCGCCTGGACTGGCTGCCACAGTGTCGTTTCTCATCGGAGGTCCTCCCCGTGCTGCGTAACAACAGTTGTGATTGGCGCTAAGAGACGCTGCTCAAAAATCAAAAGGCGTTTCCGCTTGTGAGGAAGCTCCAATTGGTCGCACGGGCAACGTGAGCCAAGGTCTCCTGCATCCTGGTGGTAACGTCAGTTATAAAAAGAGAGAGGAAAAAAAATATCCAGCAGCAGCAACCAACACCACATCTTCTCAAGTACAAGTTTGGATCGTTTCAATAAGCGAGGGATGATTCCACTTTTACGTTAGACGTGAATGAAAGCAAGGAGGTTCAAAGTTAGCTTTACTCCCGATAGCCGAGCTGTTGTACGTGCAGTCCTGGTGCGATGCACCCACGCGAGGCATAAACTTGTCTCGGTGAGCCTTTGAGTTCTGCACCGCGATACGTCACTTCCGACTCGTCTCGCCGTGGTTAGCCGCCGACAGACCTCCCGTGGTCAATCGAAAGAGCCTTCTGTCGATGCTTTTTTCAAAGCAACGGCATTACACGCGAATCTAAGCTATAACATCACTCAAAGGAAGGAAACATTTTGTGAATGAACAAAAACACTCACGTAGGCATTGTCTCTCTTATGTAACAGCAATTGATGGGGGAAAAAAAGAAAAATCTATCCCGTCAACTTTTAACAATAGCACAGCGCAATCACTGACTTTTGTACCTTGTTATGGTTTCTAAAATTGGCCTCAGATTTCCAAAATTCTGTTTCAAAATGGTAACGCGTAATAAACAATTTACAGCACGCAGAAGTTGAAAACGCACAGTCTGACAAGGCTGTAAGACGATACAGTCTCGGAGGCTGTACGTATGAAGGTAACTGTCGACCGTACAAACGGATCAGAATCTTTCAGAAGGTTTTGTGCTTTAAACAAAAATTCCAAACAAAAGGACAAAATATACTTTACTTTTTGCCATCGATGAACAAAAGAAACCATTAGCACGACAAGGGAGACCTCTAGAGGTTAAACATGAAAATATCTGCTTTGACCCCACCACCCCCAAATGGTCTCATTTTGATATTTTTTCAGGAACCCGGTCAGTTAGAGCCCGTAGAATCTTTTCCAGCCCCTCTACCCCCCACGTAATTTTACCTGAAGAGGTTTATCTTGAATTGAACAAAGGGCTCAACGGTCAGAAATTTACGGGACAGTAAAAAGTAAAAAACAAAAAAAGTCTGCAATGATAAATTAAAGTTTAAAGCCGTATATAATAAAGTTTTAAGCATATTCACTAAATGTTTTTGAACAAACAAGTCCGGTTTTTATTAGTTTTTTTTTTTGTTAAATGAAGCAATGGTGCTTAAATTTGAACACTGATAAATAAAATGCACAAACTGTTTTTCTTTAGTATTCCTCATGACTGTGTGAAAGCAGTATTATTTCACACTGTTATATTTTTTCATGAACAATGTCCAGGCTCCACCGATTAAACTTTGCTTAAAAAACGTCTTCCAAAATTAACCCGACTCAAAACAGCACCCCATCCCTTCCCGGCCTCCAAAGGTCTTCAGGAGTAACTTGACGTTTTGCTTCCAACGTCGTCCTCTTGCGATCCCATACTCTGAATTGCAAAACATGGGGAAAAAAGAAAAATACAGTTATCCTATTTTGTGTAAACAAATGAGAAAAGAGAAGAAAAAAACATTTAACAGTGAAGACCGTTTTGCCTTCAGAAAACTAGGGATACTCCATAATTACATAACTCATTACACCACTCATAATTGCAATTGTCATTACACTACTCATCATTACAATACTCATCACAATACTCAATAAACTACTCATCATTACAATACTCATTGCAATACTCAATACACTACTCATTATAATACTAATTACACTACGATACTCATTACAATACTCATCATTACATTACTCATTACACTACTCATCTCTACAATACTCAATGTGAGTGTGTGTGTGTGTGCGTGCGTGTGTGTGTGTGTGATTACTTGTGTTTGCATTCTTTCCTTTGTGCATATTATTTGCTTGTTTATTAAAAAATTCACTTTCACTACTCATCACTACAATACTCATCATTACACTACTCATCACTACAATACTCATCATTCCAATACTCATTACACTACTCATCATTGCAATACTCATTACGCTACTCATCACAACAATACTCATTATTACACTATTCACAATTGCAATACTAAATACAATACTCATTACACTACTCATCATTACAATGCTCATTGCACTACTCATCACTACAATACTCATCATTGCAATACTCATTACACTACTCATCATTGCAATACTCATTACGCTACTCATCACAACAATACTCATTATTACACTATTCACAATTGCAATACTCAATACAATGCTCATTACACTACTCATCATTACAATGCTCATTGCACTGTGTAAACGCAGTCAGGGTTATTGCTCCAGTGCTGGGGGACAGAGTATCAGCTGCGGGCTGCACACGCTAAAGAGACGCTCCTGATTGCCACCCGCCTAAAAATGTCCCAGCTGCTCTGAAAGGATGCTGTCAGCTGCGCTAAACTGCAGTGTGAGCTTCTGAGCTCCAGAGCTCACACAATATGTGGAAATTTTCTTTGATTTAAATGATTCATTTTTCACCAGGAACAGAATGATTATGAATGGTCTAATTATGAACATAGTGACTCTCCAAACCAATGCGAAATCTTGTCAGAAAGGGTAGTAAAAAAAGAAATTGGTGATGTTTTATGCACAGCATGATTGCCCTACAAAATGCATGGTGAGTGTGCGTGTGTGTGTGTGTGTGTGTGTGCGCGTGTGTGAGTGTGAGTGTGTGTGTGCATGTGTGTGTGTGAGTGATTACTTGTGTTTGCATTCTTTCCTTTGTGCATATTATTTGCTTGTTAAAAAATGAACACATGTCTACTGTGGGTCTGCAACGCAGCTTCTTTCAAAATGAAGGCGTCCAGTAGGTGTGATTATTATTTTCTTGTTTTCCACTGATTTTCCACACGCTTCTCAATCCTGAAACGCGAGGCCACAAAGGACGTGGACATTTCCCCCATAAATAAAACCAACTGAACACCGGTGCTCAAGGCTCGACAGTAACTGTGCCATAGTAACAGCAGCGAACCTAAAATTAAAAAAAGACGCTTTTATTCCCAAAACCTTGCCCGACCGCAAGCGAACGACGCCCGTTGCAGCCCCTTACCTTCTGTACAAACTGGGGGTTCACCATGATCTCCTGATCCATGGACTTTAGCTTCTCATCCAGCTCTATACACTTCAGCATCTGTGGAGGAACGCACAGTTGGTTCTGTTGACACTGCGTTCCTGAACTAATTATTTTTCTCTTAACAGTCAGTGGGGAATGGGGGGGGGGGGTGGCTTGTCAACGCAGCCCAGAATGAAACGTGTGTGAGCAGGGATTTGGCAAGCTGGGCCTGGCAGACAGACATTAATTACACTTTGCCATTTAGTACATACTTTTATCCAAAGCAGCCTGCACAGCTTACTTTCTGTGCGTACGATCTATTCAGCTGGATATATACGTTGAAGCAATTCAGGTGAACTGCCTTTGCTCAAGGATATTGCAGAAGTACACCCTAGCTGGGAATTGAACCCACGACTTTTGAGTAGCGAGCCCAGTTTCCCAACCGTTGTACCGTTGCACTAACGCCCTGCAGATGCACAGATACCACAGATGTACGGAGATGGACAGATCGCGTTCACAGCCAATGGGGGGGGATCCCTGTACGCCAGTCCCTCACCTCCTGGTCGATTTTGTGGAGCATTGCCGGGTTATTGTACTTTTCTGGGTTGTCGTGGAAACAGACCATACCGTCCTTCTGGTTGATGCTGGCGTAAATTTCGCCGTTTTCGATCTGCGGGCGAAAACAGGATCAGCGGGACTCAAAACAAGGAAACAAAGACAAAAAGCCTCAAATCCTCTACTACCTTTTCAGTGACTGGAAATAGCAGACAGTGTGAACACAAAAATAAGGTAATAACATCAATTTCCAAACAATTCAATTAATATTCTTTCCAAAGAAAAAACATCAATATGACTGACTGTGTATAAAAAGGAGAGGCTTTCTGTGATATACTACAGATTTCCTCTACAGTGGAGCAGGAATAATGCTGCAAATGTGTATGTATGTATGTGTGTATGCGTGTGTGTGTGTCTGTATGTGTGTGTGTGTGTGTGTGTGTGTGTCTGCTCTTACCATGTGCAGGACGTATTTCTCTGCCTCCTGAGGGCCGCTGAGCTGCACTCGGCTCGCCATGTCTTGTAAGGACAGCGTGAGGAACGTCTGCAGAATGGATCAGACCGGGGGCGGGGGAAAGAGGAGGAGAGGCTGAGGCGGGGTCAGGAGGGGCGGGGTGGGGTGGGGTGGGGGTTCTGAGGACCTGTGACCCCAGGTCAGCCCAAGGGGTATAATCAGATTACCCCGCACCTGTGACTCAGTCACACCTCAGCACCCTCACACGCGTGGACTTGGATCAACGCTAAACTGCACCTCTGAAACATGGCACCCACCCTCCAAAAATAATCTCACAATGTCAATTAAAAGACAATGCAAACCCGTCAATGTGCCCTGAAGCTGAATATCTGCAGTTATGAAATTAAAGTATTTTGAATATGCTGCTTTATACAGGGTCATTCCTAAAATGAGGAGGGAGGGAAGGAGACTGCAGTTCCGCTCAGCTAGCTTAGCCTCTGAGACAAGTTAACTGCATCGCCCCCTGGTGGAGGGAGGCTGCAGATCACTCACCTTGGCTAGCCCCTGAGACAGGTTGCCTACATCGGCCACTGGTGGTGGGAGGCCGCACTGCGCTCACCTTGATTAGCCGCTCAGACAGGCTACCTACATGGCCCCCTGGTGGAGGGAGGTCACAGCGTGCTCACCTTGGTTAGCCTCTCAGACAGGTTACCTACATCGCCCCCTGGTGGTGGGAGGCCGCACTGTGCTCACCTTGGTTAGCACTCAGACAGGTTACCTACATCACCCCCTGGTGGTGGGAGGCCGCACTGCGCTCACCTTGGTTAGCCGCTCAGACAGGTTACCTACATCGGCCCCTGGTGGTGGGAGGCCGCACTGCGCTCACTTTGGTTAGCCACTCAGACAGGCTACCTACATGGCCCCCTGGAGGCTCACCTTGGTTAGCCGCTGGATGTTCTTCTTGTACAGGGAGGCCAGGCACTGCTTGACCAGGCCCGTGTTGCTGTCTCGGGTGAAGGCCTCGCCGTGTTTGCCCACCAGGCCGCGCAGCTCCGTGGGGTTGTTGCTGGCGTACACCTGCGCCAGCTCGTGGTACGCGTTGCTAAGAGGCTGCGGTGGGGCGGAGAGAGAGCACAGCCCGTTACAACGTTTACAAAACTCATTTATTTGCACCGTTGTGTCTGTGAAGAACGCAAATGCAAGAACACTCACGTCAGGCTGAAGCATCAAATAACATTTAAATGCACCAGTAAAATGTATAAATCCTTTTCGTTATCAAATCTGTTTTTTTTTTAAAGGATGGAGGAAAAGAAAGAAAAATAATGGCATGCATTATCAACATTATTACTGTCACTGGCCAAATTCCTCCCAAGGTACATATAAGATGATGGGTTGTGTACAGTGTGTGCATATGTGTATATCTGTTATAGTGCGCATATGTGTATTTACGTATGCATGCTTGTGTGTGTGTGTGTGTGTGTGTGTGTGTGTGTGTGTGTCTGTGAGTTCATGTGAGTGAGTAAGCTTGTGCTAACACCATCAGTAGTGCGGGAATGCTGTTAGCTGGTCTGACACTGTTTTTCATGTTCCTCAGAACACACATACTTTCTCCTGCATTGTGAGTCACTCTGAATAAGCAAAATTAATGTGATGTGATGTAATGCAACACCCCACTCCCCCTCCCCCACAATGGGACTGTCTTCATGTTGCTAGGAGATTTCAACTGTTAACAGGGAAAGAGTCCATTCAGCTTTCACACCATCCAACACACAGAGCCCCTCTGAGGGGTCCCAAGGGGGGATTTAGGATTGAGTGTCTGCTGTACCGGACTGGTGCGGCTCTAAACCAAGGGATGAGATTTTTCCACAATTAATCAGACAAATTCCCTTTGATGAACCTGCTCATGAACCTGTGAGTTCTCCTCACCTGGATAAACCTGCTTATGGACCTGTGAGTTCTCCTCACCTTGATGAACCTGCTCATTAACCTGTGAGTTCTCCTCACCTGGACGAACCTGCTCATGAACCTGTGAATTCTCCTCACCTTGATGAACCTGCCCACGATCTGCGAGGTGTATTTAGGCAGCGGCTGCACTTTCCCGTGGAGGATGAGGGACACCAGGATGTACTTCTTGTAGGCCTCCAGCATGATGTGACTGACGGCCATTGCGGGAGTGGTTATCGCCTGAGGAGACCGAGGGAGAGAGGATTTATCACACAAAATAAAATAAAATTAAACGCAAAACAAAAAATCCAAATAAATGAAAACATAATACATGGATGGGGTCTGATCTCCAGCGCTTGTCTCTGTAAAATTTGCCCAGTATTCTCCTCAGACTGCAACGCAGCGACTGTTTAACACTCCAGTGCATTAAAGCATGTCAATCACAACATCTTACGGAGTAATAAACACTGTTTAGATAAAAAAATATATAATAATAATAAAAATAGGCAATACATTCACTCATAATGTTGCGAAGGATGTGCATAGCCAATACGTTTTATTGAATTTGAAACAACACACTTCTATTTTGCCGAGGATCATTCAGTGACTCCTTAATGGGCCCCCAGGGGGCCTCCTAAATCCAGCTCGGGGGCCTCCTAAATCCAGCTCGGGGGCCTCCTAAATCCAGCTCGGGGGCCTCCTAAATCCAGCTCAGGGGCCTCCTAAATCCAGCCCAGGGGCCTCCTAAATCCAGCTCGGGGGCCTCCTAAATCCAGCTTGGGGACCCCGGCCCCAGGTCACCAGCACACCCCGTGTACTCACTGGTTTTATGGCATTTTTGAAGTGCAGGACTGTTAAGTTATTGGGAGATACACACAACACACAGGGCCCACGCGTGACTGACAACGCTGCTGAACGTGGTACGACACAGCGTTAAATAAAAGACTCCAGTCTGATTGAGCCAAACACACCAGAACGCTGAACTAGAACAGAGAATCCAGTCTATTCAGGCTTGTTGTGCACAGAGCCTGAGCGCGGGATTCCTGCTACCTGCTCGTAGAAATACAGCGCCCTTTCGAAGTCCTTGAGGCCCGTGTAGATCATGCCGCCGTAGTAGTAGTAGCACAGGAAGTGCTTGGCGTCGTAGGAGCCGTTCTCCTTGCAGATGTCGGTCATGTCCAGCTCCAGGAACGGCAGGGCGGGTTTGAAGCACTTCGCTAACAAGCACAGCTGGAGACGAGGAGGGAAGACAAATCGAAACGGAATGTTCAAGAGCGGTGGGAAAAAAAAAACATTAGGCGAACGTTGTCCCTCAGCTGGGATTTGAACCTGCAGCCTCCTGGTCATGGATTCTTATTTAATGTTCAACACTGGCAGTCAAGCTTGGGAGATCACTGTGGTACTCAAAGGCTGTTCTGGGCATAAATCACATCCTTGGCATAAATAAGAAAGGTGTTTGAGTGTAACTGAAAAAAAAAAACATTCAGCACTAACTGAAATGCATATTTTGCACAATTAAACCTGCATTTAAAAACACGAAACGAGCCAAGGGATACCAACACTCAACATTCATCTTCCAAGGGGGCAAAAATAGAATCTGATGTTACTGAAATCAATTCCAAAGAAAAACTGGCTAAAACCCACAGAAAATCAAACCCCTTCCAGGTCTCCACGGGGTCCCAGCACTTTGACAACCTGCAATTATCCGCAGGCAAAATCAGGCCCTCTCAGAAGAGCCTGGCACCCGTGAGCTCGGCGCTCCCTCACCTGACACAGGTCTGCGTGCACTGAGGTAAGCTGGTTGGAGTTCATCTGTATTTTGTCTATTGCCTGTTTGATAATGCTGATGCCCCTCAATGGCTGCAAGTCAAGAAGAAATCAAGAGTCACAACTGCTCAACCGCAAGCACAAATAAAATGCAGGTAGATCAGTGAGGTGTTTGGCCACAAAAAATATTCATAAGGCATTTTTTAGCCTTCCCTACTTCACTTACTACATTCACACATGCATGGACATGAATCTGAAACGATAAATCTGTCTCTAAAACAATCTACTGGGCATCCAGCCACAAGGCCGCATCGGGCAGCCAGAGCAAAGCTGTTCTTTAAGTGCATGTTTGCTTAGCACTTTGACAGGTCAGGCAGGCTGTTGTGAGAATGCACAAAGCAGTACAGGAGAGATATGTGCACTAAGCCTTCTCTGATGTAGAACAGGACTCTGCCACCCTGGTGCTGGAGAGCCACCGGATGTGCTGGGTTTTTATGCTAAACCAGCACTTTAATGACTAATTAAAGCAGGACCAGGGCTGGGGACCCCAGCAGACCCTGCGGCTCTCCAGGACCAGGGCTGGGGACCCCAGCAGACCCTGTGGCTCTCTAGGACCAGGGCTGGGGACCCCAGCAGACCCTGTGGCTCTCCAGGACCAAGGCTGGGGACCCCAGCAGACCCTGCGGCTCTCCGGGACCAGGGCTGGGGACCCCAGCAGACCCTGTGGCTCCCCAGGACCAGGGCTGGGGACCCCAGCAGACCCTGTGGCTCTCCAGGACCAGGGTTGGGGACCCCAGAAGAGCCTGCAGATCTCCAGGACCAGGGCTGAGGACCCCAGCAGACCCTGCGGCTCTCCAGGACCAGGGCTGGGGACCCCAGCAGACCCTGTGGCTCTCTGGGACCAGGGCTGGGGACCCCAGAAGATCAAAAAAATACAAAAGAAAAGAATGGAAGCAGAGGAGGACTTGCCTGTTTTCGTTCAACCAGAGCGTTGGTCAGCTGGTGGCAAAGCCCAGCGACTGCAAAGGAAACGGAAAAGAGGCGTCATTAGGGTTAGGGTTGGGACATGAGTGGAGAGCCTCTCTCTGGGAAGCCTGCTGCTCCTCACACACACACCCACTCGCATACACACACACACACACTCACAATCATACACACTCACGCACACACGCACTCACACAGACAAACACACATGCAGACGTGCACACTCACTCACACACATGCACATACAACCACGCGCACACACATACACACGCACACACACATACACACACACACTCACAGGTGTCTGTTGCGTATCGGATTTGTTCTCCATTGGATGTGCTGATGAAGAGCTGAACTTGGGAGAATAACGTTTCAAAGTCGGGGATGCTTGGCATGGAAAACTTCACAAATCTGAAAGGGACCAGAAATGGCACAAGACACAAACATAAGTATTTATTTAATTAATTTATTTTTTAAATGTTTATTCCATAGTGATGGATACTGTCTACACAGAGAACTGCAAAACAATAATCCAGCATAAGGCATCACAGCCTTTGTAGCTACTGCTAATTTCAAATGCCCGTCCCTAGATAGATGGATCTCTTTTACATTAAATATGCAAATAAGAAAGCAAATGTCAAGAACCCCAGATTAAGTACACAGCTGCTTTTCTAATCCGAGAGAACTCCAGTGGTAGGCCATGAAGACGATTTTGAAACATGATATTGCACATTTAGTTATTGCCAAAGACTGGGGATGCCCTTGCGGCCATCACCATTTTAGCCAAAAGCGGGCCTCATAGTCAGAATCGAGACAAACTTAGACGTCGTTCATATTTACAAGATTGTTGCCACCGCTGCACAAAGATAAACTCCAAGCTTAATCACAACACACTTCTGACATCTAAAGGCCAACTAGGAAAAACAGCTGCGGGCTTTTCGAAATAACGAACGGTGAAGAGGTGCTAAGTTTACCGGCGGCGTACTCACAGTACGGCTAGCACTCCGAGCGAGTGCTCCTGGATGTCCAGCGCTCCTAATACTGTGTCCAGGTGAGACAGGTTCTTGGCGAGCAGCTCTCCGCTCTTGTTGATCAACTCGCACAGAGGAGTCATCTGACCTGTGTATTGACGACAACATAAAACAACGTGGGGGTCCTAATCAAGGACGTAGAGATGTACTTTGGGGGCGTGGGACAACAGTACCACCCAATACAACACGGCAATACTGGGGGGACCATTTGATATTTTCACAAAGTTGGGCGAAAATTGTGTCAAATTTTTTCCAGCAATCTCAAATTTAGTTAGCAAGATGGGTAAATAACTGTTACTAAGACAAGGCAATTTACTTGAATGAAACGAGCGCACAGAGATCAACACTGAATTGTTCACGTTATCTACGACTACGACCAACAACACTTGATGTTTCACATGCCGCTAGCAAGTTAAGTTAGCTAAATAATAGCTTGACTGCTAACGCTCATCTTCTGCCGCGGCTAACGGTTGGATGGCATCCGCGCTAGACATCTAGCAAACTGGACTTCTCATGCTATCTGGGAAGCAGATCGGTGTAACGGAAAATTAGTTAAATGCTAGCTCATCTGCCAAAGTATAACATGCCCCTTGCCTAGCGAACTAAAGCCAGCCTATGCTATAGTGAAATGTGCTGATAGCAATACTAACAGGGCCTGCACGCATTCGCTAAAGTACAAACGAGTCGTTTATTGACATGTCAGGGAACCAATTAGGCATTCTCCTGGAAAACTCCAGCCAATTACACAAGCCTTCGGGTGGAACTAACTGCCAACGTTCCCCACAAATATTTTCATGAGGAAAACATAAAAGTGCATTAGTTAGAGATTGGTTCAGTGGCAGTGTATAAGACTGCATGAAACCCCTACGTCGTCCTCTCACTTTAAGTCACGCCACAGCCAACAGGTCAAGCCAGCCAGCTAGCTACCCACAGGCTACTAGTCAATATAAAGCAGGCTCAGTTCCGCAACTACTTGGCCGGTAAGCAAGCACCGGGCTTCTGGTCAGATAAATATTACATGTGTTTTAGGAATGAAGACGCATTGCGTCCGTACCTTGAGCCGAGAGCTGCCGCACATTGTTCACGAACTGCTCCAAGGCTGAAGCCATTCTCTCCTGTGGGGTGGTTACTGCGCTACCTTACTCTGCGTTCATTCAAATCTGTCAGGAACAAGCCCGTGGTGAGTGGAGTGGGCCAGTGAGCCGCCACTGACGGGAAGTATCGCGATACTGTCTTCCGAGCCGCGGTATCCGACGAGACTTCGGTCGTTGTTCTTGCCGAGCTGCATTCGCCGAACCAGCGCGGACCTGCTCGGAAAATAGTAATGTTCAACGCGCACAAACGGAGTTGTTAAAGAGGACGCACCCTTCTTGAAGAAGAAATGCATTTCATGTATGTGTAGTACCAAGTGTAAGACTTCTTGTAACAATTTGCGTTTTCATGTGAGCACGTGTAGCCTGATCAAAACTTGTTCTACAGTAACAAACCCAGCTGCTTGACAGACCTATGAATAGAGGACTAAATGTGGGTGATGCTGTCGCAGAAGACAGTTACATTCTTCAGACATGACAGCATTGCAGCCACTGGTGGGGGGCAACCTTGGTGTGTGTGTGTGTGTGTGTGTGTGTGTGTGTGTGTGTGTGTGTGTGTGTGTGTGTGTGTTGCATGCTGCACATATCCCACAAGGCAATGCTTCATCTAGGGCAGGGATCTCAAAACTCACATTTCCGTCAGTGATTGGTTACTCGAAGAGACTGCACACATAATTCCCTAGACCCAAGTTGGCTGCTGATTGAAAGCCCTCTGGGACTGGAGTTTGAGACCCCTGAACTACTGGTGTTGTACTGGCTTGGACACAAGCATTATTTTCTTTTAAAAATAGTTTTAAAGTGTGTGTTTTTTTTTTTTTTTTACTCCCCAAACTGTATTTGTAGGCCCATATGGTGCTACAACACCCACCCTCATGGAGGGCAGTGTAGTGTAATGGACAGGACACTGGGTTTGTAACCCTGGGCTTGTACATTCAGCAGATTCAGTTTTCAATTGGGGCATTGTAGTCTCGAGCAAGATACCTAACCCGAATTGTCCATATTATCATCAGTATATATAAGATGGCTATCCAGTAAATGGATGCTATAATAAACTGCTCTGAAAAATGAGTGTCTTGTGGAAGCCTAAAATGTCAGATGTAAACACACGTTACAAGTGTAACAGATACTGCATGTCATATCTTATCACTATGAAGTGCGCCAGCTGAACTGCGTAGTCAGTGCACTGCAGAACTGAATATATCTCATTACGGTTCTGTTTCCATTCTTTCAATCTTAACTATTACACCAGGCTGGCCGGGACAGGACGGGGTCTCCGTCTATAGCCGGGTTCCTCCCAACATCTCTTCCAATCAGGGAGTTTTTTCTCACCACCGTTTGAGTTTTTTTTTACTTCCAACTGGGAATGAACCCTTTAAAGAGTAGGTCTTCTGGTACGTTTTTTTTATTATTTTTTAAGTCAGTGTTGTAGACCTCCATTGCTTTCAAGTACCAGCAGTGATTGTGACATCAGCATAAGAATGTTCGGTTGACAGGTGATTCCATGAGTGACAGGGCACCCAGTGACTTGTAAACATGGGGGATTACTTCTAGTGTGATTTTAGAGTAAAGTATCTTATTCAGATACAGAGCTACAGTGCTAGCCATATAATTACCTGAGCAAACGAGCTACTGAAACGAGCACCAAAATATTTTTTCAGCAGTAGGATCTCGACTCGAGCATGTCTTTTTATTTGTGTTTTAATTATTTTTTTTTAAGCGAAAGCAAATTGTATGACAGTTCCAATCCAGATCTGTAATCGAACGGCTGTAAACCCTATATATGTGTGTCTATTCCTTTAAGGGAGTACACTCCTCGTATACAGACAGGAATCGCTGCTCAGATACTACCGGGTTACAGGAGCCGCCAGCCGTTTGTGCAAAGGGCAAAAGTTGATGATATAGCAGATACACAGAATCTGACTTCGAATACAACTGACTGAAAGAGAGGTCGGGCGTGACGTTAGAGACCGCTCTGTGCTTCCCCAAATTTGCACAGTGTCACAAACAAGCCCAAAAATAGCGGGCGTTGACACGGAAGATTGGACATTGTGGCTAGTAACTAGTTAGCTGCTGGTCTTGTGTGCAGCCAAATGCAAAACAAAGATTAGTTCCAGACACAAAAATAAGGTAAAAAAAATGCATACGTTCGAAGAGAAAGCGTGACATGCACAGAATGCTCCTGAAATGTAGCAGTGGGCACGAATGCAACACAAATTTAGCGATGTGTGCGTCTTTCGATGCATCTCTGAACATTCGATGCATAAGGATTATTGCTTAAAATGAAAATAGTACATGAAACCCAATCGTGTGATAAATTGAAAACGCATTCATCTTAGGAGCAACAACGTAGCTACAACTTCAGGCGGACTTTTGAACATTGTTATCTATAGCATCCGGGAAGGTTACTGTTAATTGAAGACACATACCCACTACGTACAAACAGTTAACCTGCCAGGAATAATGACTTTATTGCCCCGTGTCCTAGGCTTTCTAAGGCTAGAAAGTCCCTCGATTTCTGCTAACGTTAGATGTTTTGCTCAGCTATCTACCGCCGACGTACTAGCGAAAATGAATGACAGTGCAAGTAAACGGTTGCGCGTTCTGGTGGACATGGACGGAGTGCTTGCCGATTTTGAAGGAGGATTCTTGAAAAAATACCGAGCCAAGTACCCCAACGAACCATACATTAACCTGGAGGACAGAAGAGGATTCTGGGTCTCGACTCAGTACGGACAGCTACGTAGTGATCTCTGCGTAAGTAGGCTATGCCAGACTGTCTGCTATTACGATCAAAAACCACTGTATGATTCCTTATGACTCATCAGCGAGCCCAGGCAGTCAGCTATAGGTGCCAAAACCTAATTGCCCTGCAGTACGCCCATGACCAGAAAGCGAGGTAAACTGAACAATGTATTGAATGCGAAATGATTCTTTCTATTAGTTATCTGATTAATTTATGTTAAATACTAATTTGGCATCTCGCTTAATTTTCGTTGTCCGTTTTTTGGGAGTTTAAGGTTCAGCAAGCCCAAGCACACGTTACATTGCATGGCACAGTATTTGTGTGTGAGGGAAGCCAGTTCTCCTAAAAACCCTGTTAGTGTAAAGTGCCAGACAATTTTTTTCGTATGTAAATTATCTCCCAGAAGCATGCGTCGGATAGCTGGTTAGAACATTTGGTTGTTGTCAGTTTCCGGTAATATTTGTGGGAATTTCACATCAGATCCGTGTCTAGCTTTCGCAGTCATACCCGCTCACGCGTCAAGTGTGGGCGGGGTTATTACTGTATTTCCGAACTGTATATTATAAAGGAACCGTGGTCTTTGTTCTGAAAGTTGTTCGGAGTTGTTAATTATATTTATTACTTTATGTATTCTATAACGGCACCTGCGTTATTTACTGTCAGAATGGTAATCGTACTATTATATCAGGGTGTCAGGGGCTGAATTTCTATAATTTATGTGCTTTTATCCGATGCATAACATATCATACAACAGACTGTCGGAAACCCTGAGCACTTTGGTTTATGAATAGGACCTGCTATTACGGAGTTATAACACTTTTTATAGCCCAACACAGGGTCGAAAGGGTTGCAGAATTTTGTGCATATGTCAATGGATCGACTTTGTTCCAAAATGGCACCAAATGCTCCCATTATTCCATTTGCTTGTGGCATTTATTTTTTTGATAACTTGGATTGATGACAGGGGCTCACACAGAATTATTAATGTTTCAAAAAGTTGTATTTTTAATATCATGACACCTGCTCTCCAGCAGACTGGATTTCAAATTAAACGATGAATATCAAATTTAAGTGCAGACTGTCAGCTTTAATTTGAAGGTACTTACATCCATATTGGGTGATCAGTGTAGCAATTAATTTAGGCAAACATTCAAATTAGTCCTTTAAGGTATTTATATCCGTATTGGGTGATCATTGTAGGAATACATTTTGGTAAACATTCAAACGAGTCACTTAAGGATTATGTCAGAATATTTAGCTGCCTTAGTTCTTAATAGAATTTTTAAAAGTTACTCTGCTATGTTTTCTTCTTACATCCAATACCATTTGTTAGTAATGACATCTGTAATGACATTTTATCTGTGTGTGAGCCATTGTAAAGGGCACAAAATAGAGTACACCAGCAGCTACCATATTTTAATATAAAAATAACAGTATCACAAACTGATTGACACGTGCTGGATAATAAATTTCACTCTGATGTGTTTTTTTGCACGAGTGACCAGCGTTGGTCACGTGACCTAATAGTCTCATTGTATTGAATGTGTAGGAGAAAGCCATCAGCATTTGGGAGTCAAAGAACTTCTTTTTGGAGCTGGACCCCATACCGGGAGGTGTGGAGGCCGTCAAGGAGATGTCTAAAATGGAAAAGTAAGTTTTATTCTCTTCTTTAAGGAATGCTTGTCTAGACATGTTGCCCAAACTCCAAACCACAACGCCGTTTACTTTTGCGTTGCGGTCTGTTTCTAGTCATACCGAAGCCTGCGAGCGCACTGTTAAACTTAACTGAACGGGGGGAAAAGTTGTAGTTTTACTGGCTAACTTTGGCTTATGTGATTCTGATCTAGAGGTTAGGTTCTGGCGCTGCGTGCTACCACAGACGTCAGTTGATTGCTTGGAAAAGCACCGATTCATTGAGCTACTCTGTTACTGATTAACAAAAACAAAACCTTTTCTGTAAACTGTCATTAATAGACAGGAATTAAAGTGAGGTCAGATATAGAGACACAAATACCACAGATATCCCTGTCAGTTAGGACTTAGTTTTGAATGAAGTCTTGATCGTACTCAAGGGTATTTGAAATGTATTTGTGAATATTGCGGTTGTATTGTATAAAGCGGAAAACCTCAACTTTATTATTTTTCTTCCAGTACGGATGTCTTTATTTGCACCAGTCCAATAAAACATTACAGCCACTGTCCGTATGAGAAGGTGAGTTCTGTCCGTGTTGCTGTGTTAAGTTTGCTTCCACTGTTGTGCTGATTGTGTTTGGCAGAAGGGGATTGTGAGATCATGTTGGGCAGAGGGGGATTGTGGGATCATGTTGGACAGAGGGGATTGTGGGATTGTGTTGGGCAGAGGGGGGTTGTGGGATTGTGTTGGGCAGAGGGGGATTGTGGGATTGTGTTGAGCAGAAGGAGACTGTGGGATGGTGTGGGGCAGAGGGGGATTGTGGGATTGTGTGGGGCAGAGGGAGACTGTGGGATGGTGTGGGGCAGAGGGGGATTGTGGGATTGTGTTGGGCAGAGGGGGATTGTGGGAGTGTGTGGGGCAGAGGGAGACTGTGGGATTGTGTGGGGCAGAGGGGGATTGTGGGATTGTGTTGGGCAGAGAGGGATTGTGGGATTGTGTTGGGCAGAGGGGGATTGTGGGATTGTGTGGGGCAGAGGGAGACTGTGAGATTGTGTTGGGCAGAGGGGGATTGTGGGATTGTGTTGGGCAGAGGGGGATTGTGTTGTGCAGAGGGGAATTCTGGGATTGTGTGGGGCAGAGGGAGACTGTGGGATTGTGTTGGGCAGAGGGGGATTGTGGGATTGTGTTGGGCAGAGGGGGATTGTGTTGGGCAGAGGGGGATTGTGGGATTGTGTGGGACAGAGGGAGACTGTGGGATTGTGTTGGGCAGAGGGGGATTGTGGGATTGTGTTGGGCAGAGGGGGATTGTGTTGGGCAGAGGGAGACTGTGGGATTGTGTTGGGCAGAGGGGGATTGTGGGATTGTGTTGGGCAGAGGGGGACTGTAGCACTTTCCTGTTCTTTTCTTCATCTAGTACGCCTGGATAGAGAAGCACTTTGGCCATGAGTTCCTGGAGCAGATCATTCTCACCAGAGACAAGACTGTGGTGTCTGGTGACATACTGATAGATGACAAACCAGACATCCTTGGTGAGTGTGTGAGTGTGTGTGTGTGTGTGTGTGTGTGTTTGTGTGTGTGTATACATGTGAGAATGCATCTGTGTTCTTGTTAAAATAATTTTTAAAAAACATTTCTCTTCACTGAAGTGGATTTTTATGGCAGTCTTACGGTGTACACCCAAATTTTAACCAATGCATCACCACAAGCGTGTACAAACTAAATGGAGATGAACAACCAATCAGCACTTCTGAAGCAGACTGTTAAGAAGTACTTAACCCATGGCAAAATATCCCAGAAGTAAACAGAGACAGGCTGTGCTCTTGTTTCAGCCCTCTGAGTTAAAACAGATGTGTTCTTATCGGAGGAATTTTGTGAATGCCATTCAGGCAAGATCCACACTCAGCTTTTTTCAGTTAAGACAAGGCTAGGAGATTTCAGAGGTTGTATTTTATGCTTCATCGGTGAAATTATGTTCACCGACTGCCCCGGGGATTGCTCGAGGTCCGTCATCTTTAAGGGCATTCCAACCCGTTAAATGCTCCTGTTAGGAGCGTGTAAGGCCTTCCATACTAGGCAGGAGCTGGGAGTGAGGAGACAAAGAAAGGAAGCAAGGAGGTAAAACGACCAGCGAGTGGAACGCACCGAAGGAAAGGACACGAGGACGGAGGAGTTGAGTAAACGTGTATTGGGCGAAATGGACCATCTTTGCTCGGTCAGGCGCCATCTTTGCTCGGTGGCATTTGAAGCCACGTCAATCGCAGATACGGCAGCTGGGGGGAGGTGGATCCACAAGTCGGTCGTTTATACGTCGTACACTCCGAAGAACAAGGCTACACTTGTGTGTCCTCGCTGAAGCCTCCTCCGGGAGCCTGCTCGCGCCTTCAAGGAGCGTTTAACGGGTTTGGAATGACCTTAAAGATGGCGGACCTCAGTCTTTTCCCGGGTCAGGCGAGGAGCGAGGAGACGAGTTCAGACAAAGTAAATGTGATCGTAACGAGCCCGGCAATCAGACAACTTTGGGACTGAGGGGGATTATGGGATCATGTTGGGCAGAGGGGGATTGTGGGATTGTGTTGGGCAGAGGGGGACTGTGGGATCATGTTGGACAGAGGGGATTGTGGGATTGTGTTGGGCAGAGGGGGATTGTAGGATTGTGTTGGGCAGAGGGGGATTGTGGGATCATGTTGGACAGAGGGGATTGTGGGATCATGTTGGACAGAGGGGATTGTGGGATTGTGTTGGGCAGAGGGGGATTGTAGGATTGTGTTGGGCAGAGGGGGATTGTGGGATCATGTTGGACAGAGGGGATTGTGGGATCATGTTGGACAGAGGGGATTGTGGGATCGTGTTGGGCAGAGGGGGACTGTAGGACTGTCTGTTCTTTTCTTCACCCAGTACGCCTGGATAGAGAAGCACTTTGAGAAACACTGAATCGTCTTTTTCGCTCCTGTTGCAGGGGTTGAGCCCAAGCCGAGCTGGGAGCACGTGCTCTTCCTGGCCTGCCACAACAAGCACCTGCTCCCAAGCCCCGCCCACCGGAGCCTGCTGTCCTGGCACCACGACTGGAGGGGCCTCCTGGAGAGCAAACGCCAATGAGGACCACCCCACCACCCCCCCCCCCCCCCCCCCCACCGCCCCTTTCCTGTCCCCCATCGACCGATCACAGGACGGACTCCCAGGTTGGAGCCCCGTCCAATCCGTGATCCCCCCACAGATCATCCCCCCCCCCCCGTCCACTGACAACACACGTCCACAATGTCTCTCCAGTTTCATACGGTTGTGGATTCTACACTCCCCCCCCCCCCCCCCCCCTTCCGACCATACCCATGCCAGGTCACCTGTGTTTGCAGACGTGAGTTCAGAGTTATGGCCTGGAGGCCTGAAGAAAACCCCCCCCACCCCCAACTCCCCACTCACATCCCTTCATTAGGTGACATCACCTGAGCATCACACCAAAACACTCCTGCCTGCTTACTGAGGTGATGTACTCACACTCAGACACAATCAACCAATATGACCTCTGTCTCGGGCATTAAAAAAACAGCGGCTTTTCCCGATCGCTAATTCCTGGGGTCTACCCAGAATTCAGCGGGTAGCTGTCGTGCAGATCAAAAATCGATCCGACCAAAAACTGAGCAACCCCTTTCCCTGACGAGCCTTGTGAAGAGGCCTGTAGGTGGTGTATATCACCGAATGAATCTCTTTAGATAGGGTCCGTGGTGGAGCTCAGTTTGGGGTTCTGAGGAAACGATAAAGCCTGGCAGGGGGGCGGAGCTCTTTGGTCTTTCATCGGGTCGTCATGTAGGGAAATTTTCGGGAGTGGTTTTATCTCAGGCTTTGCGTCGCTTGCCCATCTCCTGAGCAGTGAGTGTGTGACCTCACACCCAGAGGAAGGTGAAATGATCCCTTTTTAGCTTTAGATTTTAGTACATTTTTACATTATCTCACCCTATAGATTTTTTTTTTAATTGTATTAATTATACAGGAGGTGACCGATTCCAGCCCAGTCTGCTGGTTTTTGGCGCTTTTCAGCACTTGGTCGTTGACTCGCTAAAGAGTCCGCGCACCTCGTTTCCAAGCCCTGAACGGTCTCCTGATGGCTCCAGTGAGCGGTATTTCACTCTGTGAAGCTGAATGCCGTACAACAATATTTTAATCATAATCCTAATCCTAAACTTAATTGAATTCCTCCAAAGGGTTTGTGGGGTGAGCCCACTTAAAGGCACATTATGCAGGATTTTTTTAGCCTGTCTTTGCAATCAAATAAGTCTCCTCCGTTTTCGACCTGACACGCGAATTCATTAGACACTAACAGTAAATTTATCCCATCAATTACTCTGACCGACATTACATTGTCCGGTCAAGGCCACAAACTTTGACCTGTACAAATAATTTGAAAACGGGACATTCCGGTGAAAAAAAACCGGTTATCTGGCAAAGCTTAGCTGGTTAGCTAATGTTACTTAAAGGTCCAACAGGAAACAAGCCAACGCCACATCGCTGTTCATCCCCTTGGCGAACTTCAGCTGACGCCACCGAGGAAAAGCAATTCCCAAGGTTTATTCTGTATTGAACAAGCCCTGTCGGCTTGTCTTTTTGGTTTTCTGTATCTGGGCCGTTGCGGCAGCTAGCTATAGCGACAAACCGCAGATCAAATGTAGCCACACCCTCCTCACACAGAAAAGAGTGCCATGCCCAGAAAGAACCCAAACACATTTTAGATTAATAAATACAGGTAAACCTGCACGAATTTGGCAAAAGTGCAGACTTTGCATGCCAGTGCATCATAGATATGCCTTAGCAAGGTTATTTTTTTGTTATTTTCAAGGTTAAAATCCTGCATAGCATGCCTTTAACAGACTGAAATCTAAAAGCGATAGTTAGCTAGCATAAATTCAAATTAGTTCCAGTGAGGATGCTGCCTCTTATCAAGGGAGACATCGGTCATTTCTGACCACTAGGGGGCGCCAATTGTCTGTGCTTATAAACTCTTTTTTTGGCATAGAAGTATGTAAAATAAGGCCCATACCATAGAAAATAGATATGCACAACAAGAGTTTTGTTTTGTTCATTTTAATTGTAGGTGTTGTTTTTTGTGTTTGCAAAAGATGAATGGTTAGTTTCTTTTCCTTTAAAAAAAAAAAACGTTTCATAAGAACTTTAAGAACTTAAGAACTTGGCTGCTGTTATAGAACTTTTCATACTGAACATATGAACTCTTTGGTGAGTTCACCAGGGAAAACCACAGCAACACACTTCTACTCTCACACTTGTTCTGTGTCATTGTTGTGCCAATATGCCTTGGGAGAAAAAATGTTCTACTTGCTATTTTATTTTTATTTTTATTTTATTTCTTCCTAGTTTTAGATTTTTTTTCTAGTATTTCAAACTTTTAAAAATATTAATGCAACAGTTGATTTTAAACTTTTTATACAGGTATGGGAAACTGCATAGTGCATCAATGCAGAGGTTTTTGTCTTATGAGAAAAAAAAGTGAAGAACAATAATGGAACTAACCTCAGAACGACCTCACAATGCTCTCTGTCTGGGTACTTTTTAGTGTGGAACGTCTTGCTTCAAACACGCACACAATCGCAAACTTTCTTGCACACGTGCGAACACACTCATTCAATTAGATGTTTGCACACTCAAATGTACATCGTGTGTACGTTACGCTTGTCTGTCCGTCTGTCTGTGCTGTTGAGAAGGCTGGTTAGAGCAGCTTAACATTTACTGCTAATAGTGTACCAGGGTTCCAAGGTTCCACTGTGGATTCGCAGCAACAAATAAGCTTGTGTTTATACACATAGGAAAGATGTACTTGAACATAACGTGCACCTCTACTAAAACACATACATCGTACGACATAGAAAACTGTAAGGAATGTGTTTTGTCAAATGTCAAAATATGTATTTTACATGTTAAAATGTTAGAGATGCATGCACAGACTTACAAAATGTCAAATTTTGGCACTGGTGGTGCTATATGCATAGTGTGCTTTATATTTTCTGGTTCTCATCATCATATCCTGAGTTATAGGGTGTGAACCATCAGAAACTTTGGGGTGGGGGGTGGAGCAAGGGGGCGAGGTAACCCCAGAATTCAACTTGGAGTGGATTCAGTCTGTCCCATCTGTGCTGGTGATTTGCCTCATATTCACTATGTAATAATGATTATAATCAAAAACATTAAATATTATGTCAAAGAAATTTTGTGAATTTCTGTCATGTCACAATAGTAAGACTGAATTCTTGGCATGGATTATGGTAAACAGCTCCAATTTTCCTCCTTGTTGGAGGAGTCATATATATTTTGACAAAATGAAATTACATTCTTAATTTGTTTGAAAAGTATATATCTGCATGAATAAAAAAAATACCCTACATAGTGTGGCAGTGATAATTGAGTATAATAAAGGCATATTATAAATATAAATTTATATGTATATGGTGAGAACAATGCATGGAGGGAGATTTTGGGGAGATTTTGTAAAGTTTTGGGAACAGCAGTCAGGGTGCGTAGTGGGGGGTTAGGACCCAAAAGCAGAGTGCAGGGAAAAAACTCAAAACTCCAAGAGGTACGAAAGAAACAAAGACTTTACTTACAACAAAGGGAACAAAAAGCCTCGCAGGGCAACCTTCACAAACACCAAGAAAAACTTCAAAAACAGGAAACCAGAAAATCCAAAAGTCCAAACGCACGTTGGAAACAGAACATGGGCAGGAACACGTGAGGCAGAAACATGAGCAGGAACACAAACAGAGGCATACGCAGCCAACAAGGATCCAGCACCTGAGTCAGGGGGAAGGGAACTTAAATAGACACGACACTGACGAGACACAGGAGGGCACAATGAACAATCAGGCCACAGAGAGGGAAGGGAAAACGAGACAACCAGAAACCAATAATTGGACAATTGAAAACAATAATACAATTACACAGGGGGGAGAAGGACACAAAACAGAAGTGCCGCCATCTGGAGGCCCAACAAGGAAAGACACAGGAAAACACAGAGCCCTGACAACGGCATCATAAACACCCATTCGCATTGTCATCATAAAAAAGTTCCAAAGCGTTTTTTTGTCACAGAAACATCTTTGGCGTATGCAATTTTGAATTTTAAAAATAGTAATCTGTGCACCCCACTGAGTGTCGAAGTGTTTCATGTGAATTGTTTATTTTAAACTTGATATTGTTGTACATCTCTCAGTGTTAGTATGGGGGGTGGGGTGGGGGTGGGGAGGGGCATTAGTTGTGTTAACGCATGCGCAAAGATCCCCAGTAGTCAAAACTAGTGGGTTACACACCTACCCAATCAGCACGCTGAATGAGCTCTTCCCAACACATGAGTCACCAAGCAGACCTGGGTCAAATGCGTATTTCTTTTGGATTCAGTTACTTATCTGTGCTCTGGTGATCTTGCCTGGTGTAATTGAGCCTGCCAATATGACCAGAAGACGGGATTTGCACTTTTTGAGAGTATTTCATTGGTTCCAATACACCAGACAAGATCAGTAACGCGTAGAACAGTATTTGAATCCAAAATGAATAAATACTCATACCCAGGTCTGGTGGAAAGCTGTGCTTCATCCTGGCGGTTTGGGGAGCAGTCTGTGCGCTGATCGCCTCGGTCTGTGCGCTGATCGCCTCGGTCTGTGCGCTGATCGCCTCGGTCTGTGCGCTGATCCCCTCGGTCTGTGCGCTGATCGCCTCGGTCTGTGCGCTGATCCCCTCGGTCTGTGCGCTGATCCCCTCGGTCTGTGCGCTGATCCCCTCGGTCTGTGCGCTGATCCCCTCGGTCTGTGCGCCGATCGCCTCGGTCTGTGCGCCGATCGCCTCGGTCTGTGCGCCGATCGCCTCGGTCTGTGCGCCGATCGCCTCGGTCTGTGCGCCGATCGCCTCGGTCTGTGCGCCGATCGCCTCGGTCTGTGCGCTGATCGCCTCGGTCTGTGCGCTGATCGCCTCGGTGTGGCCCACAAACGCTGCTGGATGGCACGGGAACGGCGGGTCTGGCCCAGCAATGGTGAAGGGGTCCAGTACAAGCACACTGAGAACTAGCGCACATTACCATCACAGTCACTGCGCCTGTGATCCAACTGTGAGCTCTCAGAACGTTACTGTGACATCACAGTCACTGCGCCTGTGATCCAACTGTGAGCTCCCAGAAGGTTACTGTGACATCACAGTCACTGAGCCTGTGATCCAACTGTGAGCTCTCAGAACGTTACTGTGACATCACAGTCACTGCGCCTGTGATCCAACTGTGAGCTCCCAGAAGGTTGCTGTGACATCACAGTCACTGAGCTTGTGATCCAACTGTGAGCTCTCAGAACGTTACTGTGACATCACAGTCACTGAGCCTGTGATCCAACTGTGAGCTCTCAGAACGTTACTGTGACATCACAGTTACTGCACCTGTGATCCAACTGTGAGCTCCCAGAACGTTACTGTGACATCACAGTCACTGAGCCTGTGGTCAAACTGAGCTCTGAGAATGTGGTAAAAACAATTAAAGGACTCAAACGCACGCACCCCACAACCACAGCATGCTGACATTGTATTGTTATCTTGATGATATAGCTCGTTGTCATGACTCCTAGTTTGACTTGACATTACTCCCTGACCTAGCCTACGCTTACAGTGTGAACTGGATTTAATGTTTTCTTGGCTATGAATAACTGTTACAAAATGACTGTTGTACCTTATCGGGCCTGTGTTTTGTAGCTGTTCCAATGACCTCCGGTATGCACTTATTGCGCCGCGCTTTGGATAAGAGCGTCTGCCTAATAAATGTAATGTAATGGCATTAAGTGGGCAGGGAGGGACAATATATAAACCTCAGAGATGACGGCTACATACGAATGGGCTAAAATGGGTCAATGACAGAGCGGCATCCCCCAGGATGGACAGGCACAGAGGTGCGCCTCTTTCCCGAAGTGCCAGACCGCTGGGCAGGTGGAACCGCCAGCCGTCCCATACTAACGTGTGCCTTTAGGGGCAGCTCCTCCTGGTCTGTAATGCACAGTAGATTAAGGCAGGGGTGTCAACCTTTTCTGATCCGGTTACCCCCACCCAGACCCAAAGGCATCCAGAGGACCCCCATCATAGTTTTAAAAGGGTTAGATTATAAAAAAAAAAATTTTTAAAGGTGCTATATTCTGAAATATTTTTGCAAATATACATACAGTAATTACATCAGTTCTGGCCAGGGACCACCTACAGTGCCTTCAATGACCCCCAGGGTACTGTTGGAAAAAAAGAACAAGGATTAAAGCATTTAGCAGACCCGGACTGACATACCCCTCTGATATTCTTAACATCATTTATCCTACATTTATATAGGATATTTACTGAAGCAATGCAGGCTCAGTGCCATGCTGAAGGGTACAGCAGTGCAGCGCCCCACAATGGGAATCAAACCTGCAACCTCAGAGTTATAAGCTCAGGTCCCTAACCTCTATACTGCACCGGCAGCCAGGTTGTGGGCGAGCTGAGCCACAGCGGACAAAAGCACACATTCCAGGACTACGAATAAAATAATGTTCAGTGAGCTCCACAACATTTGGAAAAAATTCTTTTTTTATTTTTTTATTTGTATGTAAAGGCACTTCGCCAATACAGTACTTCGCTTGACTCCTCCGATATTGGGACACTGGAGGGAGGGAGGACACTAAGCTCGATTTTCGGTGCACAGGGGAGATGAAGTGGTAGTGGAGGAAAGGAGGAGGCATTTTCTGAATATTGGGACACACCCCCAGATTCATCATAAGACGTTCTGCCCTTGCAGCAATTGCAGCTGCCTGTATTCAGTTGGTCCCAGACTGATTTTAAAAAACCCCCTGTGAACCCCTCATCTCGAGCTGGCCTAGCAGGACTGAGCTCTTCAACTGAGGCTGGTTCCTCCCAACTTTTTTTTTTTTTTGTTAACCATTTCCCACACCAGGCCTGCTTTTCTGAGAGTTTCTTTTTTTCGAATTCATTTGTGGCTTGTGAAGCACAACTTGACAAACGCTCGGTGAAATACGCTACGTAAATACGTTCAAGTTGAAGTTGATTGATATTATAGTTGCTCCCAGCAGGGGGCACTGTTGCCTTATGGTTCAGGGCCGCGAAACCCAATTTCTCTTCTTGGTTCACATCAGGGGCGAAGCACACTGGAGTCCTGTAAAGCAAACACACCAACCATTTTAATACCTTTGCATTTTGTTCAGTCATATTAATGGGCAATATGGCAACTCAAAACAAAATATGGATACTGGATACTGTAGACGTCCATGTGTGTGTTACAGATGGTGATGATATTAACCCTATACGTACAATCCCACGTTATACCATAACTGTAAAGAGATTTTTGCACCAGCAAGAAAAGCACTGGAGTTTTAATTGTTATTATGTAAGGCCCTGATTCTAAATACAGGTGAACTTTTCATCATCCTGTTCAGGTGGCTCAGCTGTTTTGGCAGAACGCAGGGGTTGTTTGCCTTATTACTCTACAGTGTTTGGTTCAGCTGAAAGGGCATAGACCAGTGGTTCTCCAGCTCGGTCCTGGGGGACCCCTGTGTGTGCTGGTTTTCATTCCAACCTCAACTGCAATCCCAGAATTTTAAAAAAAGCTGTTAATTTGTGACATAATTTGTAAGAGAGGAGACACATTTTCCAGATTATTTGCATAACAAGTCAGTCAGAAAACACAAACATATTTGGATTTTATTTTAGCCAGTGTGGGTGCGCACGCCTGATTCTGCAAATCAACCGCTAGAGTCTCTGCGAAGCACCTTGATTAGCAGAAACGGGTGTGTGCACCCACACTGGCCCTTTCTGGATAAGCCTGGGGACCCCAGCTCTAAAACATGAAAAGCGCTTAATTAAGAAAAATTAACAGCTTTTTTTTAAAAATCCTGGGATTGCAGTTGAGGTTGGAATGAAAACCAGCACACACAGGGGTCCCCCAGGACCGAGCTGGAGAACCACTGGTCTATGCCCTTTCAGCTGAACCAAACACTGTAGAGTAATAAGGCAAACAACCCCTGCGTTCTGCCAAAACAGCTGAGCCACCTGAACAGGATGATGAAAAGTTCACCTGTATTTTGAATCAGGGCCTTATATAATAACTATTAAAACTCCAGTGCTTTTCTTGCTGGTGCACAAAGCTCTTTACAGACATCCGACAGCAAAGTGAAACAATGAGATAAAGAAACATTCATGGGACAAGGTGCAAATTGGGGGAAAAAAACAGTGATGCTAATCATAAGAAGATAAAAAACAAAATGCCAATAGAAAACAGAACCACCATAATAAAAGAACAACACCAAACTTTCATTAAAAATATGTTCAAAAGTGTTTAAAAAGACGACGCAACGAATTCACTGTTCTAATCCCTTCAGAAATACTGTTCGGGAACATCTGAGCTAAAAAAAAAAAAAAAATACAGTACCACAACACGTTTTAATAACAAACAATAAAAAAAATATATACATAAACATCAGTGCTGCTCATGTATTCCATTCATATTCAACAGACAGACTTTCAAAAGGGTGTTGATGGTTTGTGAATGTGGCTTGTCATGTCAGTGTGGTCAGTGGGATAATGGTATTGCTGTCAAAAGCAGTGTGCGGTTTGCTTGTGATTGAAAAGTCATTTTTATTTCCCTCAGGGCATGGAAAAACTGAGCCTATCACCTGCCTGCTATTTTCTTTTTAAATAAAAACTTTCTCTTCGTTTTTAAAATTTATTTTCCCACCTTTCAATGCTGTGGATTGACGACAAGGTCTTTGTTTGACACCATCAACTGGAGGAGGTTGCTTCTTATCTTGTTATTGTGTGCAAGTGAGCTTAATGTCACACTGACCTTTAAAAAAACCCAAATGTCCAACGTTTCGTACGCGAGCAGAACAGAACAGCAGATTAAATATGAGAAGTATGAGACGGCACACTATGAGAGCTTCCCTGTGAAATGCATTTATTAATGGAGGAGAGGAGTGACATTTCCACACTCTCAGCCTCACTCATACTCGATGTGAATAAGTTAATTGTAGAGGCCTGCAATTTCATCGGTAATTTTCACAAATGAGAGATTCTACAAAGGTCACTTTTCAGCTCGGTAATTTTCCTCTCTAATAGTATAAAACGGCACGTCAGCATTCTTGAAGTATAATTTTATAAACTTTACATATATTTCAAATATCCAAAAGCATGTAATAGTTTACTTCCACATATTTTTTTTCACTTGGGAAAGCAACATGTAAAACATGTTATATATATTTTTAATATGTTATAATACATTTTACTCCAGTTTTCTGCTTTCTGGAGTGAGTTTGTTAAAATTGTTATTTCAAATCATACAATTCCCATCCACTCTGTGCAGAAATTTAAATGTAAATCCAGCCATATTTTCACACAGAAACCCCATGTTACCCTCAATTAAAAATAACCAGGAGTTGCCGTGGGCTTGTAAAGCTTGTGATAAATGTTCATTTGTGTGGGGAAAAGGTCAACAATGACCTGTGAGATAAACCATGGGAAAGTGAATGGTTGGACAGCTACTCTGAGCAGGCACTCAGGGAAAGTGAGTGGTTGGACAGCTGCTCTGGGCAGGCACCCAGGGAAAGTGAGTGGTTGGACAGCAGATTTGAGTAGGCACCCAGGGAAAGTGAGTGGTTGGACAGCTACTCTGTGCAGGCACCCAGGGAAAGTGAGTTGTTGGACAGTTGCTCTGGGCAGGCACCCAGGGAAAGTGAGTTGTTGGACAGCTACTCTGAGCAGGCACCCAGGGAAAGTGAGTGGTTGGACAGCTACTCTGAGCAGGCACCCAGGGAAAGTGAGTGGTTGGACAGCTGCTCTGGGCAGGCACCCAGGGAAAGTGAGTTGTTGGACAGAAGCTCTGAGCAGGCACCCAGGGATAGTGAATGGTTGGACAGCTACTCTGAGCAGGCACTCAGAGAAAGTGAGTTGTTAGACAGCGGATCTGAGCAGGCACTCAGGGAAAGTGAATGGTTGGACAGCTACTCTGAGCAGGCACTCAGAGAAAGTGAGTTGTTAGACAGCGGATCTGAGCAGGCACTCAGGGAAAGTGAGTGGTTGGACAGCTGCTTTCAGTAGGCTGGTTGCTAATAATAATAAAGGACTTTTCTGTGGCAGGTATAGTTGTTTGGGTGTCCGGAAATGGCATTTAATTTCAAAATGAGCGCACAAACACCAGTAATATTCTTCGTTCTGCCTCGAATCATAGTGTGCTGGGTTTCTGGTTCTCTGGTGATTTTACCAGCCTTTTGTTTATAAGTTTAAAAAATTTTTTTTTTTTTTTTTTTTAAGTCAACAGTCTAGTTTGCTGAAAGTACATCCATACAAACTGCTCAGACAGACGGGTGAAAGCTTCACCTGTCCAACCTAACCACTTTCCCAGAGTTTTTATTTTAATTTTACTGCGTTCAGTTTTTCAGGGAAAGTACGCACTTGAAACAGGCTTGCTCACGACCTGCCGTGTCATTTCAAAAAAAAAAAAAAACCCCTCCAAAATCCAGGCCGGACCAAAGCACACAATGGCATGGCGCAACCCGAAAAAATCTTCCGAAGGGGGAGAGTCTGTTCCTCGCTTGGCTTTGAGCTCCCCCGGCCCCACAGGCACAGAGGCGTCAGCTATGCACCCAGCTGACGCGTATCGGAGATGAGGCCGGGGCAGGGCGGGGCGGGGCGGGGCGGGGCAGGGCAGGGTTGGGGGTGGGGGGGTAAGGAGAAGTTTGGCAGGGGCGGGGCAGAGACAGGGCCGGCATTCTGTTGGGACGCGACCCTTAAGTGTGAGCTTTGTGTGATGACCTCAAAAAGCTCTTTGAGGGAGGAGTGCTCGCTCTCTGGTCCACTTCCAAAATCATGGGCCTGCTTCCTTCGGGAAAACAGACCTCTGGAGAGGACTGATATTCTGTCATAACTGCCAGACGTAGCTGGTCAGGGAAGGGGGGGGGGGGGGCGGGGCGGATTGGCAAGAAGAAGACCACTGAACCTCAGGCTTCTCTTCTAATTTACGGTCAGACTGTCTTGTCCAAAATCCAAAACACTTCTGGGAACTGAAGTCATTTCTGTGTTATTCAGTGAAGAAACTGTCCGATCACACAAATTTAATTACTTATAAATTAACCAATGAATAGATATTCAGGGGTGATGTGTTTTGACAGGGATGTCAGATCAGTGTGAGGAAGGCTGGCATCTTGTGCTGGGTCACCTGACGCAACTCATTTAGCTGCACATAAAATATTCACAAGAACATAACGGCTATGGAAAAAACTTCTGTGCTCATTATGTACTCTTATGTTCTAGATGGGCTGAATGGCCTGTTCTCCTCATTATGTACTCTTATGTTCTAGATGAGCTGAATGGCCTGTTCTCCTCATTGTGTACTCTTATGTTCTAGATGGGCTGAATGGCCTGTTCTCCTCATTATGTACTCTTATGTTCTAGATGGGCTGAATGGCCTGTTCTCCTCATTATGTACTCTTATGTTCTAGATGGGCTGAATGGCCTGTTCTCCTCATTATGTACTCTTATGTTCTAGATGGGCTGAATGGCCTGTTCTCCTCATTATGTACTCTTATGTTCTAGATGGGCTGAATGGCCTGTTCTCCTCATTATGTACTCTTATGTTCTAGATGAGCTGAATGGCCTGTTCTCCTCATTATGTACTCTTATGTTCTAGATGAGCTGAATAGCCTGTTCTCCTCATTATGTATTATTATGTTCTTATGTTCTAGATGGGCTGAATGGCCTGTTCTCCTCATTATGTATTATTATGTTCTAGATGTGTTGAATGGTTGTTAATTTTCTGATCAAATTAATCACTCAATATCCCTCCACATCATAATGGCATGAAGATTTGTACCTTCATAAAATTAAAATAAAATGAACAATCAGGCACTGTTTAATGATTTTGTTTTGGTGGATTTTTGGTGCCTACCTTGACTGAACATCTCAGGGTTTTACAATTGAAATGCTGGCGGTGTAGACATGATGTAAAAGCGTGAACAACTGGCTTTTTCAAATTCTTTACACCGGAAATAGGTGCTGAAGTGCCTCAGCGAGCGCGCCTAAAAGTCCGAAAGCCAGTGATCACGCCAGTGCCCGGGGACTCTCATTACCGCGTGTTATTACTTTAACCGGGCGGGAGGCGGAACGCGCGATCAGGGGAAGACGGGGTTCACAACCGCGCTTTCGACAGACTCTCTTTCCCCCGCGAGAACCGTGCGCGCACTTCCATCATAGCGGTTAAACCCATACCCTTCTCCTCCTGTGCCCGAGTTCTGAGGACGTTGTGATGGCGCGAACCATGTAGGACTGGAGCTGGGGACAGTGGAACCAGTTGGGGCTAGTCTCATTTCCCCAGAAAGACAGATTTTTTAAAAAGACCACTTGTGCTGTTGGTCCTGGTTGAAGTCAGAAGACCTACTTATACCCGTAAAACACTCTCCTTTCTTGAGCTTTATGTGGTGCAGCCACAGAAACCACCAGTTATTTATTTGAGGAGGAAGAGTGCCCCCTATTGGCTGATCAACACCTCGTACAGTTACAATGCTTCCCAGGACTCCTACAATCAAGTGCATATATATTAAATCTAGAAAGTTTTTTTCACGAGTGTTCAGGGTATTCAGAATACTCTTCTTCATAGCATTGTATGTTTTGTTTTGCAATATATTTTGTTGAATTCTTTCCAGGTATCTGCACGAGCGTTCTCAGAAACCTACCAGTCCGTAATTTTTAAAAAAAACTTTTCGCAGATTCATATTAGACGCAGGTCTGCAATATAGACATTAATGTTCTGGATGTTAATGCTGTTGAATTAATGAGACGACAGGCGGAGAGGGTTTCAGTACTTGTCCTGCACAGTGACTAACGTTTGCTTCAGCGTTCATAATCGTCCGGATGAGCAGGGAGAACCGAGAGACCGTTTCCACAAACACCATCAATCCGACCGGCCCCTTAATTAACTCAAGAGAGCCATTGGCACCGCGAAATACGTTTTTCTGGCTGCCCAATAACACTCTAATATAATAATACTCGGAATTATTCCAAACACAATAATCCTCGTGATATGCGAGATTGAACTGTTCTGAATACATTTAAATGCTTGTGTACTGAGGCCTCCGTAAAGCTGAGGAATAGAGTGACAGCGGGAGAGAGAGAGAGTGGTGGGGCGAGGTGCGGAGAGGAAGTATAGTTCTTGTTGTTCGTGTTCTTGTTTTCAGCGGGAACGTGGCTAGCATTGCCAGTTGCAAAGGGGCTTGCTAAGCAGTGCTGTGTCGTAGGGTAACTAACCCTGTCGTACGTTTGAATGAACAGGTTCAAGGCTGAATACTTGTGTCAGCTTCGCCGTGTCAAGGTATCTGCTCACGCAGAAATACTGCAAAGGCGGATCGCTCACCCGTGTCCTTAGCCTACATCCCGATTTTAGCACCACTTATAACACAAGAAGAAAACACAGGCATGTGTCCATTCTGTACACGTATAAACATTATTATTTTTATAATCGAAACTTTGCAGTCGTATAATTTGAAACCATTTGTTACGAAAATTAACTCCAATGAGCCCGGAGAGCATCCAGGAAGCCCGTCAGGTCACTGATCAGACTTCGGAAACGTCATTCCGGTAAACCGTTCACATCAGGTCCTGCGGTAAACCGTTGACTGCACCACTTGACCTGAGTCACCCGTTCCACCCTGGGAATATTTCTCTTTCTGAAACCCAACCCTTTTCAGTAAGAGACCGCTCGAACCGCGAGCGCTCAGTTTTTACAGCCTCTGGAAAACGGTGTCCAACTGTGAAAGTGCTGTGTGAATCAGCTTGTCTGTAAATAGCACTGTACACGAAGAAATACTGAATTATGAATTGAACTTAACTGATCAGCGTAACCGTAACCTGAAAAAAATAAGGACACGTTGCAAGTAATATTTTAATAGCAGCGTCTATGATTACTAGGCTACAAAATGGGATGAAATGTAAGAAGGGTTGCGTTCTGAATTCTGGCAAATTCCGTTTATCAAGGATTCTCAAGGATCTTCTGGCTCGTTCTTGAATTTTTCCAGCATCTGAAGATGTCTATTTCAATATATTTTGGATATATTTTCGCATATTATTGTTTGATGAATTGGCAGACCAGGTGAGGAACTGAGAAATCTCCGATCGTAGGCACCTACCCCCCTTGGGGACGACAATAAGGCACACAAAATCCCAAAATATTGCTCCAAATATAGGCTCTCCGCACGTCACGGCGCTATTTCTGTCTGTAATGTATTGCCCTGCCGCGTGCGTCGTGCGTCTCCAGGCCCTTGGGAGTCGCGGCGCTGCTTCGTGGACAGAGCCATCCCCCCTCTCCCATCTGGACAGACACGAGGGGAAACTAATTTCATACACGAGTTAAAATAATTTCCTGTATGCGATATAATTACGAATAGGCAACGCAAGTAACGAAAGACATTTTACACGGGGTGATTTTAATGGTCATTTTAACGTAGGCTACAAGTCCAGAGATGTATTATCATAATATAGGTTACTATCAGGACTACTTTCAGGAGCTTGGCGGGGGCGGGCAACAGGAGCTGCGGTAACCTCGATTTGAGAGATTGTGGTTCTGAAATTGCAGGTGGAATATTACTGTTGCTCACGGGAAATGGGTGAAGGAAGTAACAGAATAAATAATTGATTAATTTAAGCGTTGAGTTGCTCCCGGGAAAAAGCGGGTGTGAATAAATAATGAGCGACTCTGTGTCATGTCTGAGAGAAACACGACAGAGATCATTATTAAAGCCCCCATCGGCTGTGGCAAAACAGGTCATAAACACCACTGACTCATATACAGGATATTAATGGAAATGGAAGCACGCGCAGTGTAAACGATAATAATTTTTCATGTTCTATGTGTGCTGTATATCTTGAAAGACTGGACCGGAAAGTTTTTGAGCTACTGCAGATCGCCCCAAGTTAATAAAATCGGCGTAGCTAAAACCTGTTTTTTTGTCGCTTTGTTTTAGCCCCAGTCAAAATGCCGTGACTCATATGTGACGCAGTCACTTCAACAAGTCATGACAGAAAATCAATAACTGAGCAGCAACAATCATATCTATGTTAGGGGGTCCCCAGCCCTGCTTCCTGGGGTGGCAACATGGTTCTGCTGTTTTTATTTTTCCAGCCCAAATTCTACAGCCTATTAATACCAAAGAAACCCTGTACAAGAGAGGACATGGAGAAACGTCACATGACCTGCCAAATTGCTCATTGCTATTTGAGGTGACCATACAAGGGGGGGGGGGGGGGGGGAGACTGAGGTGAGAGGTGAGGTCAGAATCTCAGCTACCCCTCAGCATGCTACACCAGGAGAGCTTTGCAAGTCACTCTGTATGAGTGAAAACAGTTGAGGTGTGAGATCACAAATATGTGACTAGAATGTTTCTGAACTGAACATTCTAATGCTGATGTCACAATCACTACTGGTGACTGAAAGCAACAGAGTACTAGAACACGGACTTAGAATTTCAAAAACATTCCAAAAAAAGGCTTACTCTTCAATGGGGTTAACTGAGCAGATGGTGAACAGAAACAAAAGGATGCACGATTGCAGGTCTCGGTTCCCAGTCTGGTCCTGAATTTGCAGCTGAATGGCGAAAGAGTCTGTGCACTTTCTTCCCGATGAAGGCCAATGACCGAAACCCTCCAGCAGATACAAAGGGGCTGGGGGTGAACCTGCACACAGCGGTGAGGCCAATCAGAACAAATGTGAGGAAGAGGAAACGTGAGATTCCATCGGATACCATTAGCAAACCTAGCACTGTCAATCTCAAGGTTATGCTACACTGCGGGATGCAGGAGCATGGTTTTGTTTATTATAATTCGATGCATTATGTATATTTTTGGCTGGACCGCAACAGCGAGGCCAGCCCTATAAACGCGAATGTCTGTGACTGACTGAGTGATGAAATTACACCATTGGTCGGCCGGTTCGGCCCAGCCATATACTAGGTTTTGATCTGGTCTTGTTAATTGTCCACGCGTTTTTTTTTTTTTTGTTGGGCAAAATCAGCCCTTTTTTTTGAAAAAAATAATAATAATTCCCTGCCTCGAACGCAGTTACGTGATATTTTTTTCCTACATTGTGTTGTTCCTGACTTTAGATTCTTGGCTTTTGTTCCCTCAGTGAAGTGAAATAAGAGCCTGAGGAAGAAAAGAATTCTGTCTGACCGGTACGGCGTTTGTCCTCAACGTCTCAACGAGTCTCTTTGGGTTCGTTTTTTTTTTTGTTGTTGTTGTCGGTTGTTTGTAGTTTGTCCCCGATTCCGGCAAAGACGCACGAGGATCACGTGATTAATTACAGTAGGGTAGCGGGGCTGAGAAGGCGCACGGGAGCCACGGCGCAGACCGGGTGACCCTTCCCCTCATTCCAAAACCGTACGCACGGAGATGGCCACGGAAAGGTCATGCTTCTGCTCCCGCTGAGAGACAGGAAATGGAAAACAGGCGGTTGCCAGGGGTAACAGATCCTTCACTGTCAGCGTGCACCACCGGGCTGGAACACTGCTGTTCCAGAGAGAGGAAGGTTGAGCAATCCGCAATACCACAGTAATCATCATCATCATCATCATCAGCGACACAATAATTATAATTAAAATAATGATGATAATAATGATAATAACAATAATAATAATAATCATTATCATCATCATCATAATAATAACAACAACGACGACGATTATTATTGTTATTATTATTCTCCACAACTACTAGCAGCATGAACTCATTTTGAGAATACTCTCATTAATGTAAAACTCTGAAAATACTCTCATTTATGTACACACACTGAAAATACTCTCATTAATGTAAAACTCTGAGAATCCTCTCATTAATGTAAAACTCTGAGAATACCCTCATTAATGTAAAACTCTGAGAATACCCTCATTAATGTAAAACTCTGAGAATACCCTCATTAATGTAAAACTCTGAGAATACCCTCATTAATGTAAAACTCTGAGAATACTCTCATTAATGTAAAACTCTGAAAATACTCTCATTAATGTAAAACTCTGACACTCATAATTCCCTATTTTTTGATAATTGTGTGCACAAATCCCACTGAGGCCACACAGTATGAGTCTGTGAAAAGGTTTGTTTAGTTTTGTCTGTTTTATCTGCCGGGGTGGTAACAGCGGGCTCTCCGCTATTTAAAGCGTTTGTTTCAAACCTACGGTGTCAAATGCATGACCCTCCCGTGACTGTCCCCCGACTCCCCCTCCTGACCCCGTCCCCAAATGCCCGAGAGGGTCACCGTACGTCTGCAACGAGACACCGAGACCGTTAGCGGCGTCTGCCATCGGACCTGGGGACCTGGCACCTGGCCTCTGCTTTGATCATCACAGGACGAGTCAGGGAGAGGAGGAACAGACATCAGAGAGAGAGGAGAGAGAGAAAGTGGGGGGGGAGGAGAGAGAGACAGGGTGAGCATGGGAGAGAGAAAGCGAGAGGGAGAGAAAGAAGAGATAGAGAGGGTGGGGGGAGATGGAGAGAAATAAACAGAAAAACCGTGTCAGACAGAGAAACCATGCCAAGGTTGGCAAACCAGACCATTAACCATGATTTAATATAAACACATTGGAAATTATATCAAACCAATTAGAGCGAGACCAGAGCTCTACTGACGCCGGTAAATACTGTGTGGAATGATAGAAGAGTGGAAGACTAGTGATGACTCAAAGGTGGAGGAACCAAAACACAGGGCGATGACTGACAGGAGGAGGGACCAAAACACAGGGCGATGACTGACAGGGGGAGGGACCAAAACACAGAGCAATGACTGACAGGGGGAGGGACCAAAATACATGTTGAGGACCTGACAGGGGGAGGGACCAAAACACAGAGCAATGACTGACAGGGGGAGGGACCAAAATACATGTTGAGGACCTGACAGGGGGAGGGACCAAAACACAGGGCAATGACTGACAGGGGGAGGGACCAAAATACATAATAATGACTGACAGGGGGAGGGACCAAAACACAGGATGATGACTGACAGGGGGAGGGACCAAAACACAGGGTGATGACTGACAGGGGGAGGTACCAAAACACATGATAATGAAGATGGGGGGCCAAAACACAGGGTAATGACTGACAGGGGAGAGACCAAAATACATGGTAATGACGGACAGGGGGAGGGACCAAAACACATATTGATGACCTGGCAGAGGGAGGGACCAAAATACATAGTAATGACCCGACAGGAGGGACCAAAACAGAAAAGAATGACTGCTGGGGGGAGAGTGTGAGCACAGAGACTCTTAACTTTGGCCACAGATGCAGCCTGAATTAAAAAAAACACATAAAATACATTTATACAGTTGATCTTCACTGAAGCTTTAGTATCTTACTCAACGGCAGTGCCCCCACCTGAGAATTGAACCAGCAGCCTTCCAGTTACCAGCACCAGCCTGGGAGGGGCGGAGCTGCAATGAGCAGTCAGTCAGAGGCTTGTCTGAACCAATCAGAAGGCTTTTTATCAAATCAGAAAAAATGCAGTGATTGGTTTAGATCTGGATGGTGGCCTCATCAATTACTATTCCCTCACTAAGCCTCTCTCCCCCATCCCTTCATCAGACCAGGATTAAATATGTATTTGAACTGTTTTAAATGAAATAACTATTTTCACCAATAATCCGAACAAAATTATACCTTCGTACAATTTTGCATGTTGGCAAGTCGCATATTCCAGAGTTCATTGGGATCTGCGGTCAGTGAATCTGAGTGAATTAGAATTTTGAAACCGTTTCACAATATGGGTGACCATGAATTCTGCCATGAAGGTGTGTGAGAGGGAGGGACTGAACATGAGAACATAAGAACACATAATGAGGAGAACAGGCCATTCAGCCCATCGAGAACATAATAATACATAATGAGGAGAACAGGCCATTCAGCCCATCGAGAACATAATAATACATAATGAGGAGAACAGGCCATTCAGCCCATCGAGAACATAAGAATACATAATGAGGAGAACAGGCCATTCAGCCCATCTAGAACATAAGAACACACAATGAGGAGAACAGGCCATTCAGCCCATCGAGAACATAAGAACACACAATGACGAGAACAGGCCATTCAGCCCATCCACACAATATAAGGTCCTGTGTTAATGCAACTGTGCTAGACCACATGTACTCTGTGAGAGTACATGCAGACATTTTGCTGTTTAGGAGGACTGTTTATTTATTTGTTTTTTTGTTACGTGAAATCGAATATCTAGATACTAGTGTGGAATCGCTAATTTCATCTGTCTTTTCAGTCAGAACTCAATCTGAAAGAGGATAAAAGCAGACAGAGAGAGGATGATCACAATACCAAAAAAGGCTTTTCTTCTCTGAACCCATCGCTTCTCATCTTTGCTTTCCTCTCTTTTTTTCTCCAAATGTTTTTCCTTTCCACTTTATATTTTTTCTCCATCTCTCTCACTACCTCTGTTTCCGCACAAATTGAATTTGGCTATTTGAAAGCCTGTCTTTTATTTGTACGACTGCAATTTATTTTGGCGTTTTCGAAAGACGACGATGAAACGAAATCTCGCTTTCTTGGAAAGACGGCAGGGAGGAGGTAACCGTGCTGGGCTCAGAAGAACTGCTGTGACATCTTACGCGCGCCCCCCTCCGCTGTGTTCCAAAATTACACCCGTGAAAGCGGCAGCCCGCTTGCTCTTTCTTTCTCCGTGGTCCGTCTGGAGAACGAGCGAAATTAACCGAAGGCAGATTCTGGGTGCTCGGGCCAAAAAAGGCGTATTTCAGCCAAAAAAGCCCATGACCCGTTAAATGCCTGTGGGATTTTGGTGGCCCAAAACAAGAAGTAACCAGCTGCAGCCAATCGGGTGCATGGGTTTGGGGGGGGGGGCATCATTGGCAAACGTGGACTTGGGAATGGCCGCAAGAACAGTAGCATCAATTACATTACATTACAGGCATTTAGCAGACGCTCTTATCCAGAGCAATGTACAACAAGTGCATTAGTTCCAGGTGCAGAGGTACAAAAGAAACATACTAGGGCGAAATAAAGATTGTAGTGCCAGAAGTGACCACAGATCAGGACTCCAACCCTGTAGAGTAACCTGCTCAGCAAACAAACAACCCTGCCAAATACAAATACAAACTAGCACTGAAATCACAATTTCCTGATCCGAATCAGACAAACAATCCTGACAATAACAAATTAAGTTATTCACGCTCTCTGAATGCCGCACTATTAAAATTACTTTCAAAAACAATGTAAAAATATTTCTAACCCATATCAGGCCGTGGCGATAAATGACTGCATGGACTGTTTATGGCCAGCATGTAAAACTGGAAAATGCATTGTGCTGAAAAAAAATATATATATATTTTGTATTTAGTCTTAAAAATTGTATTTCTATTACGTTTTTGCTAAATTAGACAAAAGATTGTCAAAAAGGTGAGAAATTTGGTCTAATTGAAAGATTTGCCAATGAGGCAAGAAAATTTCACTTGACTAGCAAAAAAGTAACTTAAAACAAATGAATATGTTTTCCGCATGAGTGAAACAAATCGGATTTTAGGTCTCATGATAAGACAAAAACACTTTAAGTCAAACCTTTTTTGCGGTATGTAGATACTGTTTGCTGCTCTGCAGGCAGCACTAAGGTTTTAGAGTTTATGTGAGCTGTAACAGGTCAGAGAGTAATGATCACTGTGTGAACTGGACTTCATGTGTTCATGGCTATGAATAACTGTTGCATAATGAGTATTGTACCTTATCGGACCTGTGTTTTGTAGTTGTTAAAATGACCTTTTGTATGCACTTATTGTACGTCGCTTTGGATAAAAAAATGTAGTGTAATGTAATGTGAGCTGTCACAGGCAGCCAGTGAAGTGAGGAGAGAGAGGTTGGGGGGTGGGGGGGGGGTTGTCATAAGAGACCCCCACACCTGCTTAACACATCGATAAGCCCTACACTTCCACACTTGCATGATGTCAACGCTGACTCATGAATTTTGATCACAAAACATGGGAGGTGAACTGGAGCATTCACAAATTAAAAGAAATAATAAAAAAATAATAAATAATAAAAAGAAATAATAAATAAATAAAAATATGTATTTTGTTGCGCTTGCTAAATCTGTATTTCATGCAACAGGAAGCGCCTCTGACCTCTTTAAGCTCATTGAAATAAAACTCTCAATTCTTTATGAGAAAGTGAAAGTGAGAGAGAGAGAGAGGGGAAAGAGAGAGACAGGCAGCCACAAAGACAGATATGTCTGGACCTCTAGGAATTCTGCACAGTAAAATGTAGTGTTAAATCAACTCTTACAGAGTTTATATGAATCCACTGTGGACTGAAATAAACTGCTCGAGTCAAATTAACACAGGACATTTTACTGTGATTTTTATCGGCTCATAAAACTGCCTTGGAGTGGTAGCCTATAATAGTATAATCTAGCTAAAAATGCAGCTGATTGGACAAAAATGGCTCCAAAAGCACGACACCTTCCGTTCAGCGCCAGCCCGCATCCTTCTAGGTGAAAAAAAAAAAAAATAAATAAAAATAAATAAATTCATAAAAACCGATATGAAGTCACTCAGTAGGGGGTTGGGCCCACGCATGTTGCCAGAACAGCTTGTATCTGCCGTGGCGTGAAACCTACCGGGCTCCTCTGGGTCCGTGACGCTTCTACGTTCTTCCGTTTGCCGCAAGGCCAGCGGGGGGGTGTGGGGCGGGGGGGGGGGGGTGTGGGGGATGACTCATCTCCATCGTATCGCGTTTCTCCGCCGCGCGCTAATCCATCGCCCGTTGCCGTGGTGTCCCGGCCTGTTCCCGCTCGCTTCTCGATGGCCAGTTGTTGATGACTGACGGTCGTCGATGACTGACAGTTGTTGATGACTGACGGTCGTTGATGACTGATGGTTGTTGATGACTGACGGTCGTTGATGACTGATGGTTGTTGATGACTGACGGTCGTTGATGACTGACAGTTGTTGATGACTGACGGTCGTTGATGACTGATGGTTGTTGATGACTGACGGTCATTGATGACTGACAGTTGTTGATGACTGACGGTCGTTGATGACTGACAGTTGTTGATGACTGACGGTCATTGATGACTGACAGTTGTTGATGACTGACGGTCGTTGATGACTGACAGTTGTTGATGACTGACGGTCGTTGATGACTGACAGTTGTTGATGACTGACGGTCGTTGACGTTCGCAGTCGGTTGAGTTCGAGGCCGCTCACCTGTTCTGATTTCCCTCTCAGAATCTCAGAGTTCCCAGGGTTCTGCCTGAGTTGAGCTGCCTTCATCGCTGATGCTCCCGCTAAATGTGACCCAGCAGTGCACCCCTCTTTCAAAAACCGACGAGGTCTTGTCTTCCAGCCAACGCTGGCATCAAGGCTGGCTCAGGATCTCTCTGTGTGAACACGCTAGGATCTTAAAGGCTTAATTTACTCAGGAAACACGTGATCTGCTTTCAAAACCTTGCTTCACAAATTTAAATGACATGCATGTCAGGTCCAGTAAGATCCTGCAATTGCCCTTGACCAAGGCACTGGCCTTGAACTGGACCAAGAATTGGAGTTGGTCCCCGGGCACTGCAGTGTGGCTACCATACTGCTCCTAAGGTAGCTAGGATGCATCAAATTCAGAAAACACATTGTGCCATGGGGTCAATACAGTGTAACCTTACCCAAGTTTTTCCACCTATTGGGCCACTATCTGTGCATCAGTACCAATAAACCAAAACCACAACCTGACAGAAACATGAGACATGGACTTTATCTCAAAGTTCTTTAATCTACTTTTCATTTCTGTCATTTCGCTGTTGCTCTCACCCAGAATGTATAAATCAGCACACTTGCCTACTATTGGGATTACAAGTTGAATCCATGATGTATGGAACTTTTATAGTCAGTAGTAGGCAAGTGTGCTGATTCGGACACAGCCTAAGGCTGCAAAAGCAAGTGCAAAGGTCAGGGGTCAAAGTTCAGTAATTCCCCAGAGGGGAAGAGTACAGTCCCAAAGAGACACAGCAAGAGCAAGAAGCGAAGGATCGATCGATAACTATATGAATGATAAACTAAGTTATATTTATACAAGAAAAAAACTACCTGAATGAGTACCAAATTATATTGAACAAACAACAGCAAAATAAATAAATAAATAAAAAATCATAGACTCTGACAAAGAAAAAAGAAGTTACAGCGAAGCCAAGGTGGTGCTTGGCCAGGAAAAACCCCTGAGATGGTTGGGGGTAGAGGAGCCAAGGTGCAGTCTGAACAGGTGGTTCTTCAGTCTGCTTTAAAAAATGAGAAAGCAATTATTATCCATTCCACCGAATTCCACACTGTTCCACGGAACATTCCGCAAAGTTCCGTACTCTTCCGCATCATTCCACAAAGTTCTGTACTGTTCCGTACCATTCCATGGAGTTCCGCAGGTCCTCTCGGTTAGGGGGGTGAGGGGGTGGGAGGGTGGGGTGAGGTGACGCAGGACAGATACAGGCAGTACTTCATACAGTGGGGTCCAGAGTGACCCAGAATGAATTGTTCTTGTCAAAGACTCAGCTATGACATCACTAGCAGCCAAGGACAGCGTGGGGGGGGGGGGGGGGGGGGGGGGGATAGCCCTATGAGGTCCTGGAACAATCTTTGCCAAGAACTGTGTGTGAGAAAGGGATGGAGAGCAAGAGAGATTGAGAGATAGAAGAGAAAAGAATATTCCAGACTGCTCAAGGTCACAGGCAGTGGAGAGGGACACTGGAACAAAGCAAGGTCACACAGGAACGAGAGAGGGAGAGGGAGAGAAAGGGAGAGAGAAAGAGAGAGAAAAAGAGAGATAGAGGGAGAGAGGGGGAGAGAGGGGGAGAGAGAGGGAGAGAGGGGGAGAGAGAGAGAGAGAGAGGGGGAGAGAGGGGGAGAGCGAGAGAAAGGAGGAAATAGAGGGAGATAGAGGGAGAGAGAGGGAGAGTGATATAGAGCGGGGGAGGAGCGAGTGTAATAGATGAGGAGAGACAGAACGATTCCTCACTGTTTTAAGTACTAGCTTTTTTCCCCCCATGTTTCCTTTTTTTTTTTTTTTTTACAGTAAATTAAAACGCGCTCAGCATATGCCACACGGATAACTGTTTTCCGGACTGTTCCAAACAGTCCGGCTCGCCCACGCCGGCGGCGGCACGGAGCGCGCCTGGCCCGTACGCATCGCCCTTCTCACTTCCTGTCGCGCGGGCAGACTGGCTTCATTAAAACCCCACAGAAATGATGACCATTAGCCGGGCCGCCATTAGCGCGTGCGCCAGCGCCTCGTAAGATGGCAGAGTGTTCCTTGTGACAAAAGAGAGGAAAATAAAAATAAAGCAAATTGAATTGAATTGAGAGGAATGAATCAGAGGGAAACTGCGCTGGGGGTCAATTAAGGCTGCTCTCCGAGACCCCAAGGGGGTGCTGGGATATCTCCCAGACATGCCGTGTTCTCTTGCCTAGGTCTGTCTTGCAACAGAGTTGTTTTTCTTTTTATCATAACGAGTCTGACCTAGCTGAATAATAATAAAATGGAAAAACTGAAAGAAAATTTTGACATTTTATTGGCATCCAGAGAATTTCAAAAACCCATTTACCATGCTTGGGTGGGAACTGAAGGTTGTGTTCTTGTTCTCGTGTTCTGTGATGAAAATGATTGGCGGTCCCAGAGGCTGCTGTGCAGTGATGGGGACAGGTTGAAACAGACAGCAGGACCACTTTCTGTGTGCTGAGGGTACGCATCAGGATGAAGATGATGATTATGATGATGGTGATGGTCATGATGATGATGTGATGATGATGGTGATGATGGTGATGAGGATGATGATGATGGTGATGATGATGAGGATGATGATGATGGGGTGATGATGGTGAGGATGATGATGATGGTGCTATGATGCCGATGATGGTGATGATGGGGTGATATGATGATGGTGGTGATGATGGGGTGGTGATGATGATGATGGTGATGATGGTGGTCTTAATCCAGAGATGCGACAGAGAGACGCATGCCATCGCTTGGCAACCAGGCTAAAATGCGCCTGTTGTGAGGATGCCAGGAGCATCATGGAGAAGCGTTAGTAGAAAGATGCCAGATTATATGTTGATTATGTGCATCTTTTTATGTTAGTCTTGGTCTGCAGCTTGGAGTTGCTTACAACCTACAGTTCATGTTGTCTTTTGTTTGCAATCTGCTCATCTTGACAGCACCATCTTTGCTTACGAACTTCTGTAACGTGAAGTTCTTAATAGTAGCCATCATGTTACCCTTCCAGTCATAGAGAGCTATTTTAGATAAGAGTGCAGATTGTAAGGATGGTCACCGATTAACCCCAATTTCTAACTTGAAACATCTGTAAGTAACTGGAGGACGGACTTATAGAAAAGCTTTGACTCTGCCATGGGTTACAACTACCTGCTCGGTAAGATCCTGCAACCTGCACTGAGCTGGTATATACGTATGCCTAGAACACCTTTAGGACAAATAATATCTCTACCTGCCTGCTTTGCTGTATAATAAATGCCTGTTTGCTTTTTATAGTTCACTTTGTGGTTAACTGGGTCTTCTCTCGGGTTGTGGTTGCTGTAATACTGAGGCGGCTTTGTGTTACACCCGATAGTGTACACCTGGTTATTGTAACGCAGTTGAGTTATGAGTCCTAACAATAATGAAAAGACATGACTGTGGCAAACACGCCTGCCACAGGCCACCGAAGTGGCTTTCCTTGGGGCCCTCCAGCACAGAGACACAGGGAGAAGATGTTCCAACAGTCCAGATTTTATTTGCAAGGGTTTGGCAAGATGTTAAAGCCAAAGGAGCAGATGTTACAAACTGTCATGACAGAGAGGCTCCCAGGTGTGGGTGGGGATGGCAGATTTAACCTGTGCGCAGTGATTACCTCACTACGCACAGGTGCAGCCACTCCTGTTCCTGGGTCCAATTAGCCTGGCCAATTCTCTAATTCTTAACCAATTACCCAATTGGCCAGGTCTAATTAACTTGACCCAGGGCAGGTGTGGCTGCTTAAACCAGCCATCCCCACACCACAATGACATTCCTTCAGTGAACTTTTAAAAAAATTATCATCATTTATTATTTTATTTTTAATTGTACTTTTTTGATTTACTCCTTATGTTAATCTATCCACAGTTCCCCATGATGTTTGACCTGGATCTTCCTAGCATGTTCATGCGGCCCCCACCCCCCCGCCCCCACGTTCCATCTTATTTCCATAACAAAGCCGGGGAATTACGCAGCTCCATCAGGGTCAAGTTAAAGATAAACTGGGATTTTCTCACAGGACAGTTAAAACCGGAGAACAACCTCAACCACAGGGTAAGGAGGGACATGGAGATATGAGCAACCTTCACCCAATCAGAGACTCCCTAACACACACACACACACACACTCACATACACACGCACACTCTCACTCACACACACACACACTCACTCTCTCACTCACACACACACGCACGCATGCACACACGCACATACACACGCACACTCTCACTCACACACATACACACATGCACATACACACGCACACATGCACACACGCACAAACACACACATTCTCTCTCACACACACATGCACACATAAACAAACAAACTTGTACAAACACACATGCACATACACACGCACACACACTTACGCACCTGCACACACACACACACGAGAGGGAGCAGTTTGAGGCTCTATGACAGACACAGTGCAGGATATGAAAGACAGAGACAGCAGTTTGGTGGGGGCTGGTATTTAAAAAAGACTTCAAGGAAAAAGCTTGTGAAAGTTCACAAGCAGGCGCCAGTAAATTCTTTGGACCCGGAAAACAGGGGAAGTAGGATAAGATTTCTCACAATTTCTCCGTATGAGAGAGTAATATCGACATTCAGAGAATCTGAACCCATTCTGAATGTGCAGCACAGTTGAGACCGTATGTTTCTAATCGGCCAAACTGAAAAAATTTACTTTTTGTCATGATTTCTTAATACACTTCAGATTTATTCGGAATGACCAATGAACTCAAAATGTACCCTTTAAAAAAATGTCCTTTGTAGTTCCAGTAAAATTAAAGAATTCCCTGAAAAAATATTAAGAATTCACAGAAACAATCTGAGAATTTAACGAATTGATGAAGTTAAAAAAGACAAGTCCTCTGCTCATGAAAAAAAAAAACATTTATTCCTCGTTCTGGAAAGCCATGGTATTCTGCTGATCTCTGTTTATTTTCCCCCTAAAAATTCCCAACCACTCCAGACCCAAGAACCCAAGTGAGGTGATTTACCTGTGTAATCAACCGCTTAACTTGGTCAATGTAGTGCCAAATAGCAACAAGATTCCTGGATGTGGGTTGGGGACCCCAGCAGGCCCTGTGCCTCTCCAGTACCCCAGCAAATTTGGTATCTCCATTCCCACCTGAATTTAAAATACCCAATTTGTGAGTTATGTACAAGTTCTCCACACCGCAGTCACTAGCCAAGCAGAGACCCAATCATAGGCGCACACAGAGTGGGGGTGGAGGAGACCCAATCATACGTATAGGCAGAGTGGGGGTGGAGGAGACCCAATCATACGTATAGGCAGAGTGGGGGCGAAGGAGACCCATTCTTACACACACACGGAGAGCAAGCCAGCAAGCGGCAGTGTAGTATAATGGCTAAGGAGTTGGTCTTGTAACCTAAAGGTCGCAAGTTCGATTCCCCGGTAGGACACCGCCGTTCCACCTGAGTGTACTTAAGGTACTTAAACTGCATTGCTTCAGTATATATCCAGCTGTGTGATTGGATACAATGTAAGTCGCTCTGGATAAGACATATAGGGGCGACATAGCTCAGGAGGTAAGAGCGGTTGTCTGGCAGTCGGAGGGTTGCCGGTTCGATCCCCCGCCCTGGGCCACAGACGGCACTGGCACGATCTGGGACCTTGGCGATCGCTCATTTTACCAGGCCAGCTACCCAGCAGCCATGCCATGCGTCATCTCTATGCCATTTCTGATTCCTCTTGAGGTTCTCTCTTCAACACTACTCACGGTCGCTGTGGTAACCAGCAACCGCTGTGGAGAATTTAGAATTTGGCCTAACTTGATGGGTTTCTGTCAGGACCACTGTCATCAAGTAGAACTTTATTGACAATAAAGGCAATACAGTTATGTTTGGCGGTATGGCTCTGTTCTGGAGCTCTCCCGCCAACCACGCAGCACGCGTGGATAAGGAGGCCAGCAGCCAAACCCCCCTAGAGGGGTACACACAGAACAGATCCAGCAGCAAAGCAAGTTCTTAACACATAGGGATGGAGCAATGCAATTTCTTAACACAGGGATGGAGAAATGCAATTTCTTGACGCATGGGGATGGAGCATACAAATTCTTAACACATAGGAAGGAGACATGCAAATTCTTGACACATAAGGATGGAGCTGGGGTGGTGGGGATTTACGAAGCAACGTGCAGCGCTTGCATGCAGGAGGAGCAGCCGAATGAGTAGAAGGAGGCTGTTTAAATAGACTGCCCTGTTAGTGAATGTACTGTGATAGGCGAACATCACTCAGCTGAGCTATCAGCTGATTCGGCCGGAGCGCTTGACTCTCGTGGCCTGCCAGAACTACGCGATGCTTCATTTGTGTCATTGTCACATACTTACTCTATCTCTCTCTCACACAGGCACACACACACACACATCCACACACATATGCACACACACACACACACACTCACACGCACGCACACACACACAGATACACACACACACACGTGCACACACCCAAACAAACACACACACACACGACTCTCCGTAACCTTGGTGATATCCCGTTTTCCTTTTTCTTTGATGGGGGCTGTTTTTCTGTTGGTCTCTCTGTCCGGTGTCATCACACGGTGGTGCGATCAGATGCCATCAGACCTGACGTAACCCAAACTCAGCCGCTGCATGCCTCAACCAACCGCGCTGAAATGGCACCAAACAAAAAGTGACTCATCGTTACAGTGAGAGGCCACATCATCACCAAACACACGGACGCCTCTCACCATCTCCTTCCTTTGTGTGTGTGTGTGTGTGTGTGTGTGTGTGTCTGTAATCTATCTGAGAATTTGAAGACAAATGTCAAAAAGGGAGACCATTGTTTTTCGCAGCTAAAATGTTTTACATCGTAAATTACATCGTAAAAATTGACATCTTTTTTTTCTCATTTAAACATTTAAAATGTACTTTTATTTCTGGGATTTCCCTTTACATTTAGGCATTAACAGGTCTTCTCTTATGCAACCTACACACTTACATAATTGTGACATAAAATCCAGGATGTTTTACAGAATTCAGGGCTATGTACCCTGCAATGAACAGACGCAGTGTTCTGCTCCTGGGATTTGAACCAGCAACCTCTGAGTAACACAGCCAGGGGCAGTTGTCCCATGTCATGGCAATCTGATGAAAAGAGGCAGAAGAGGAGGATATGAAATAAGAAATATGTGTTTGTTTCTCAGCTGGTGTTATGAAAGGACAGCATTCACGGACATAGCATGAGGCTGTACTCTCCCGTTCACATGGAGAGACACACTCATTCCACAGGCTCAGTCTAAACACAAGACCCTTCACTGCGTGTGAATTTTTTATGCGTTTATTTTATCTTGACAGGCAGTTTTGGTGTGTGTGTGCGTGTGTGTGTGTGTGTGTGTGTGTGTATGTATGTGTGTGTGTGTGCGTGTGGGTAGTGTAGGTTTCATCGTTGTAGAATATGTGATTCCTTAGATGAATACCAGAAATTTGAGTCCCCCATAGGGGAAAAATGAATTGGCAGGTCTTAGGAGGATATTTTGGGGGAAAAAAACATTGCCTCCATCTTTGCATCTGGGGATTTTGACATTTTGGGCTGTGGATTATTGCAGATGTTCCGGTCTGACTCCCTAAGCTGAACACCATGGGCAGGACCTCCCTATGAGCACAGACAATGCACCCATTATGCTGTGATTGACCAACACAGACAGACAACTATACTGGACAAAACTATGAAGATTTTTCTTTTTGTAAGTTTTTAAAAAAGTTTTTTTTTTAAATTCAGGATGTGGACCTCCGGTTTAGATTGTAAAACTGGCAAATGAGATGGGGTGTTTTTAATGACCCTTAAAAGTTTTTGTTTAAGTCTTATGTTCATTGGCTGAGAAATAGAACATCATGTTTGTAGTGTTCTGTTGGGTGCATGGTTGTCGTTTGTATATTGATTGGCAAAATTTCCATTTATTTGCAGGAATAATTCACTTCACTTCACCTCATTTCAATACGATGCACTTACAGCACACAGAGACCCAAATTTCACAAGATGAGGTGTGAGGTCAGCCGCCATTTTAAAACCCCTTTCATCTGCTTGAGCCACGAAAGCCAAACTAAGGCCCTGTCCACACGTATACGGATTTTTCTGAAAACGTAGTTTTTTCCCCCTCCGTAAAAAAAAAAAAAAATCCTATCCACACGACCGGCGTTTCAAAAAATATCTCCGTCCACAGGAGAACGCTAAAACGATTGCCGCATACGCAATACACCAATTGCCATGGTAACTGATGCGCGAGTTGAAGTCATGACGTCAGCGTTTTAATAAAGCTCCGTTTATCTTGTCCACACGAAGACGGAGAAACCGGAGTTTTGAAAAATCTCCACCTTGGAAGGCGTTTTCAAAAAGCTTCGTTCTCAGTGACCTAAAACGCCATTTTCGTGTGGACGGGAGGCCAAAACGGAGGGAGAAAAACTACGCTTTCAGAAAAATCCGTGTACGTGCGGACTGGGCCTGAGTCCTGCGCTGGCCAACGATCAACGTGAATCCGTGAAGCGAGGGAGCGAAGGTTTGACCACGGGGTGCGAAAAGGCGGAGGCGGTCCCTTGAACTTTGACCCCCCCTGGCGTCAACGAAGCGGCCGTTGCCAAGCGACACGCGCACACACACAAGCAAAACTCTAACGGCAAACCAGGAGATGCCGGCGCAGGGCCCTACAAAGGCAGGCGCCGTTTGCTCAGGCCTCTCGGCGCGTTTGCCAAAAACCGCAGCGCGAGGGGGAGAGGGCGTGTGACGCAGGGTTTCCACGGGAACGAGGCGTCTCGGCGGGAAGGGGCCGAGCGAACGTCTGCCGCTCACACACTTCACAGGAGAGATCAGTGGAGAAAAAGAATGTCCACGCAGGTGCTAAACAGCCCGACTCTCGTCGAGATGACGGCAGTTTTTTCTGGCGCTGAAAGAGCTCGCTGTTGAAGTCTTCAAGTGTTTCAAACAGTGCTTACGCGTAAGATTGCTTGAAACAAAGCAACGTTTAAGTTTTCAAGCACTTCAGACAAAATCTTTTTGCTTGTCTCCAAGCACTTTAAACAATGTGTTTTTGCTTAATTTTTCGAGCACTTTAAAACGAAGTGTTTTTGCCGAATTGTTCAAGCACTCGAAAGCTGTTGAACACTTTTTTTATTTTTGCCGAACGCCGGTTTGCAGTTGATAACAAACAGGTCTAAGCTTTGAGATACAGTACGTGACTTTTTTTTTCATGGACACTGTGTTTGTAAAGAAGGAAAAAGAAGCTTAAAATGTCTTGAATTTAATTTGGGTCGAGGTTAAGAGATGATGGTGACTGAATTCGGGCCGCGGTGTTAGTCTTTTCAGTCAGAGCGTTTCTGAGAGAGAGGGGCGGCGGGCTCCTGGTCCATTCAGACCTTTCCCAAACGCAGCTCTCCGAAACACCTTCACCGAAAGAAAATAAAACTGAATAAAAAACTGAAACTGAATAACGAAGATCGTAGACTCGGCGCTGGAGCTGACCGTGCGCCCTTCTGCTCTCCCTCTACGCCTCCGTTCTCCGCCCCCCTGCTCCTGAACACCAGGAAGCCGCGACCTCAAACAGATTTGCTTTTTATTTTTTCTCTCTCTCTCTCTCTCTCTCTCTCCTTGGACAGCCCACATTTCATCACTCGCACGAACGAGGTTGTTCGCTGCGCCGCCGCGTTCGTCCTTCCGCGCGAAACCGGACCTCCCGGCACATCGCCGAGGAGACCCTGCGCTTGTCGGCGCTCTCCCGAGCGCACGCAACGCAACGTTCAGAACAAAATAACCACGATACGAGCTACCGAAATGCGCTCACATTCACTTCCCCTTCCCCGCAGAAGATGGTTTATTCAGCGAGACGTTGATTGAAGCTCCAGTGCACTCCTCACCGACCCTAAAAGCGTTCGGACGGCACGCACGGAGGTTCACACGGGACAGCGGTTTGGCAGCCTGCCTGGGGCACCGCCAGAGCAATCGCAACCTCGGTCATTTATTAATAACTCCGGATTTTAGCCCGTTCGGACCCGGCCACTCCAGGGGGTTGCTGCTGCCCCCCCTGCCTTAACCGCACACGCTCGTCTGGATGGAAGCCACAGCTCCAAACATATTCCCTTTTATGCTTGCGAATAAAGATTCTGACTTCGACGAGAGCAGGGCCCTGACCGAACCGAACGTTTGCCCCCCCCCCCCCCACCCCCCCCCCCGCTCAGGCCCTGCACAGGATGCGTCGCGGTGAAACGAACGAAAAATAAAATAAAATTTAATTCACCGGGTCGGGACCTTCCTCTCTCTCCCTCTCTCTCACACAGGGCTCCCGTCACCATTCACAAAAACATGCGCAGTCCAAGACCAGCAAACACAGCGCGCGGACGCGCCGGCTCTCAGGGCAGCTGTTCATTCACTCGTGTGTCGGTTCATTAGCGGTTGTTACTGCTCATTCATTAATGCTCGTGTGCACTGCAGTCAGAGGCTGGGCACTCTGAGGCATACTTCCGCTCTGACTTCCCACTGACCCACCTTCTCCTCGCGTTCTCAAGCAGCGTTTAACAACGGAGGCACGATCGCGGCGAGCGCTCGTAAAACGAGCTCAGAACTGCGCTCCCTGAACACTCCGTGCCAGCTGACTGTGCCAGTTAACTGTGTCAGTTGACTGTGCCAGTTAACTGTGTCAGCTGACTGTGCCAGTTGACCGTGTGAGCTGACTGTGCCAGTTGACTGTGTCAGCTGACTGTGCCAGTTGACTGTGTCAGCTGACTGTGCCAGGTGACTGTGCCAGTTGACCGTGTCAGCTGACTGTGCCAGTTGACTGTGTCAGCTGACTGTGCCAGTTGACTGTGTCAGCTGACTGTGCCAGTTGAATTGCATTTTCCTGCAGGAGCGATGAGTCAGAAGCACTCGCCTTAGGTGAGATTTGAACCTGACCCTCTCACCCCCCCCACCCCATATTCGGAAAGAGACGTTTCTGTTTTTGTAATTTAAAGTTTTGGCGCATTGAGCGTCATAAAAACCTGTCCCGTTGAGGTCCGCTGTTTCAGGGTGAGTTGCAGCGGGCATCTAGAAAACTCACCAAATCTCAGCAAAACTATCTGGACGGATAGATAGCCCTCTGGGTAAATGGAAATAAAGCTTTATATTTCATATAGTTTTGAATTAACTGCCCCATTAAAACCTTGTGAATATGAGGAATTTATTCTGCACGGGTTGCACAGATATTCCTGAAATGAGGCTTTTAAGAGCTCATTATATTCCACGATAGGCATTGAAAGCATGTAATTAAGAACACTTAGGAACTCATTAGCTCTCTTTAAGTCATATTTATGATGGAAATGGATGGAGGGAAATGCAGCTTTACCTCATTTTGGGGTGAAATGCCTCTTTCTAGATGAGTGTGACCTCAGGGGTCCTCAGTCCCAACAGACCTGGCTGGTCAGACAGCATCTGGTTCCTCTTCGTCATCATCACCATTATCATCATCATCATCATCATCATCAGCAGCAGCATCACCATCTTCATCACCATCATCATCATCAGCATCATTAGCATCATTATCATCGCCCTCATCTTCATCTTCATCATCATCATCATCATTACTGGGATAGCAGGCTTCAGTGATGATGTCAGCACGGGGGGCTAACCGGCTATGCTAGCACAATGTCGTCCATCGAGGCATGCTCTGACCTCCTCCGCAGACCCGGTGACACATTTAGCCTGGCCGCCGTTGACCTCGTCTTGCTCTGTCGGGTTAGGAGACGACGGGTCACAGCCGCAGAGCTTGCTGTCCATACACATTACTCTTCTTCGCTTGCTAAAAAGATACCTACTCATCCAAGATGAGCATCAGGTAACACACTGCACCTACTGTGTAAACTACTCCTGGGAATATGTGCACATCGTAGCGGCATCGATGCAGCCGCGCAGAATAACGGCTGGGGAAGTGGGCTCGCAATGCCGAGGTTGCAGGTTTGATTCCAGCTGGGTCACTACCGCTGTGCCCTTGAGCAAGGTACCTTACCTGATATTATTTCGGTCACTATCCGGCTGTTTAAATGGGTTGTATAACTGAACACTGTCACATGTTTCTAAAAAACTGAATGCTATCAAAGTCATTCCGGATAAGAGCATCTGTAAAATGTCAAAAGGTAATTTAACTGATAACAGCGGGAATCCTGTAGAAGAAGAAAAAAGAAATACTGGCACGGTTACTTTGCTCCCTAAACACAAAGTTTGATATCGAACCGCTTTTAGACTGAGTAAGCATTTGTCACGGTAACCAGTTGGTCAAAATGTTTCCAAATTAAATGGTTTTTGTTGCGAGAGGGGCAATCGAAACAGCAGCCAAGGATTACGCTTCTTAAAATGTCAAATTTGCAGTAAAACCACAGGCTGCTGAACAAATGTGGATTCTTTCCCTGGCAACCTCAGAAAAACTACGGAAACATCATGAATTCAGAGAGCTGAAAACACACAGCTTCGTAACACGTTCAATGAACAAGGCAAGGTAGTGGTTTTGGTGTCTAACAAAAACAACAACGATATTTCCAAACGTTAGTAATATGCGATATTTTGCCACCCAGGTAAGCCACGCATGCAGAGGGAGATACAGAGCTACCTGCTCTGCTCACATGCAAGCCCTGACTTCACCCCAGGCACTAAAATGCACCCAACAATCAAATATTCCATATCTAAAGACAGGAAGACAGGAAACGAATGCGTCAGCGTAGTCTTCCCTGCTTACGTGTTTGTTTCCCGTGTTCCGTGCTGAAACTGGTATTGCTGTTGACCCTTTTCACTTCTCATTTGTTGCTCTTCACTGCATCTTTTTCATTCTTTTTTAACTCCTTGTCGCCCATGGATGTCTCTGGAACAGACATTTGGAACACTCGTTTGCCTTTTTAAAAAATATGTATATATTTAGTGCGTCTGCGGTCTCCTGTCCCTCTCATATGTTTTTGTCATGTAAAGAATGTGGTCTGAGTTTAGGTGGCTTATTAAACCTGGACACGAGCTGTATGCCCGACTGACTGCCACTGCCTCAGTCAACTGCCACTATCTCAGCCAACAGCCACTGCCTCAGCCAACAGCCACTGCCTCAGTCAACTGCCACTGTCTCAGGCAACTGCCACTGTCTCAGGCAACTGCCACTGCCTCAGCCAACTGCCACTGCCTCAACCATCTGTCACTACCTCAGCCAACAGCCACTGCCTCAGTCAACTGCCACTGTCTCAGCCAACTGCCACTACCTCAGCCAACAGCCACTGCCTCAACCATCTGTCACTGCCTCAGACAACTGCCACTGCCTCAGTCAACTGCCACTATCTCAGCCAACAGCCACTGCCTCAGTCAACTGCCACTGTCTCAGGCAACTGCCACTGTCTCAGGCAACTGCCACTGCCTCAACCATCTGTCACTACCTCAGCCAACAGCCACTGCCTCAGTCAACTGCCACTGTCTCAGCCAACTGCCACTACCTCAGCCAACAGCCACTGCCTCAACCATCTGTCACTGCCTCAGACAACTGCCACTGCCTCAGCCAACTGCCACTACCTCAGCCAACAGCCACTGCCTCAACCATCTGTCACTACCTCAGCCAACAGCCACTGCCTCAGACAACAGCCACTGCCTCAACCATCTGTCACTGCCTCAGCCAACAGCCACTGCCTCAACCATCTGTCACTACCTCAGCCACCAGCCACTGCCTCAGTCAACTGCCACTGTCTCAGCCAACAGCCACTGCCTCAACCATCTGTCACTGCCTCAGCCAACTGCCACTGCCTCAGCCAACTGCCACTGCCTCAGACAATTGCCACTGCCTCAGCCAACTGCCACTGCCTCAGACAACTGCCACTGCCTCAGTCAACTGTCACTGTCTCAGACAGAAAGACTCAAAGTCCCATTCACTTCCAGTGAAAATAAACCTGCTGTCCATGACAGGAAGTTGCAGGAAGAAAGCTCCCCACTCCAATAAAAGATAAAATAAAAAAAATAACAAGAGAATTATATTCAATGACTTCAATAAATATTTATTTGTATAGCTCATTTTGTACAAATGAGCTGGACGGAGTGTGGCACAGTGGGTAAGGAACTGGGCTTGTAACCGAAAGGTCGTAGGTTCGATTCCCGGGTAGGGCACTGCCGTTGTACCCTTGAGCAAGGTACTTAACCGAAATTGCTTCAGTATATATCCAGCTGTATAAATGGATACAATGTAAAATGCTATGTAAAAGTTGTGTAAGTCGCTCTGGATAAGAGCGTCTGCTAAATGCCTGTAATGTAATGTAATGTACAAAAAAATCAATAAAAATTGATAAAACAATATGATAAAAGAATGATTGACATTGCAAATAAATAACTAAACAAATGAATAAATAATACGTAAATACAGCAAAAAAATTAAAAAGGTGTCAATGAATGTTCCTAGAGAAGTTAAAGGGAAATATATCTCCAGCACCTGTTTTGCAAAAAAATATATATATTTTTCATAACCTGTCTTCGTGCGCTGCAAGCTCCTCCTGGTTCAGTGACAAAGCATCGGGCTCAAGCGTAATCAGGTCACATCGGCTGTCTTTGGGTTACACAAATGTGACTTACGGCCGAGTTCGCCATTTCATAAACCCCATTAGCGGTCCGGTTATATCGATGCGGAAAAAGGAACAAGAGAAACGCCGCCGGTTTGTGTTTCTGACTCACTGACCCCCAGGAGGGGGGGGGGAGGCAAACCCCTCTTTGACCCAGTTTAGGAAAACCGTGAAAGTTCAAACTCAGGTGCAAAGTTAATTAGAAGAGAGAGAGAGAGCAAGACAGAGAGAGAGAGAGAGAGCAAAGCCATAGGGCTTGTTAGGGCCAAATCATTTAACAAGTAGGTCAGTGGCACTCTCGTTTTGTCTTGCCTGTGTGTGTACGTGTGTGTTTGTGCGTGCGCGTCACACATAAATGCTTATGTGCAGACTCATATAAGCACACACATATTAATGCAAATGCACAGAGTACACACACACACTAATGCTGACACACACACGCACACACACACACTAATGCTGACACGCATACACACACACATATGCACACACACTAATGCTGACACACACACACACACACACACACACACATGCACACACACTAATGCTGACACACACACACACACACACACACATGCATACACACTAATGCTGACACACACACACACACACACACACACGCACACACACGCACACACACTCCCAGGCCTGTTTGATTCCACCTCTGATCTGGAAGGCCGGATTGATGAGAACAGGAAATGAACGTGTGTAGCCGGAACCCGTCCTCCTGTACTGGAGAGGATTGGCTAATGTCGCTAACGTCGCTAATGTCGCTAATGTCGCTAACGGCGCTAACGTCGCTAATGTCGCTAACGTCGCTAATGTCGCTAACGGCGCTAACGTCGCTAATGTCGCTAATGTCGCTAACGTCGCTAACGTCGCTAATATCGCTAATGTCGCTAACGTCGCTAATGTCGCTAATGTCGCTAACGGCGCTAACGTCGCTAATGTCGCTAACGTCGCTAACGTCGCTAATGTCGCTAACATCGCTAACGTCGCTAACGTCGCGCGGAGATAAAAGCATCAGAGAGCCACACCTGAGGTGCATTGTGTTGACAAACAGCCACGGAGCGCGACGGCCGATTGCAGAAATGGCGACGCGAGCCAGCGTGAGTGCGTGTGCGCGGGTGCGTGTGCGTCATCAACAGCGTCATCAAAACCAAAAGGGGCTCTTTGAAGACAGATACGATCTTTAATCCAGTTCGCTTGTTTGTTTTTTTCTTTTTTTTTTCGAGTTTTGGTTTGAGTCCTCGGGAAAGTAAATAGACAATGTGAAAGCGATACTCAATCCACCCTCCCTCCCCCTCTCTCTCTCTCTCTCTCTCTCTTTTCCCATCTCCACCCTCCACCCAACGGCCTTCTGTTTATTATTCGTCAAAACACACCGAGGAGCCCCGGCAACATCATGTGACGATGATTAGGATCTCATTCCAGTCTCTGCTTTTATACTTAAGCTCTTTTCACCACCATTTAAATGATCAGATAATCACAAATTTAAACAGAACAAAGAGTTTAAAAAAACAACAGCAACTCAAGATTGTCTATTGACCACTGTTGGCAAGATCTGTCTATGTTGATTCATTTTCTGAGTGGACGCACTTATACGGGATGGATTACACCCTCCACAATGTTTGGGACAACGGCTTTTTAAACAATTTCTTCGGTTCTGTACTCCACACTTTTAGATTTCTAACACAATTCACATGTGGTTAAAGTACAGATCTGCAGCTTTTATTAAAGGATATTTGCAAATACATTTTGATTTCACCATGTAGAAATTACAGCACTTTTTATACATTACACATTTATACATCAGCATTTCAGGGCACCACAATGTTCGTAAAATATTAATGTTGTACGACTGACAGCGTCCATGTCTAGTACTTGGTCACATAACCATTTCATGTGATAACAGGCATCTTTGTCCCTCACAGCATGGAGGGATCTGTACATTTAAATGCCTTCATCTCCATTCACGTCACTGGATATGGACTGAAGCATATCCGCACTGAAGCATATCCATTCCCTCTCTCATCAACACTCAGTGTTCTTGGGTTGTTGTTTTTTGGGGGGAGGGTTTTTTGTTGTGCATTGTCCTCCCGTACCCTGGGCGATGCAGCTGCCGAATCGTGCGTTGCTCTATGGAGTTACCAGCCAGTCGGCACAGGCACAGTCCAGATTCGATCCAAGACCTTGGTGGCGGGGGGGGGGGGGGGGGGTGGCAAGCCATACAGTCCAGCTGAGCTGCACAGTCACTGTGCCAGAGGACTGCAGTTCACCCTCAGCAGCTGTGCTGCACAGGTACTGAATCAGAGGACTGTAGTTCAGACACAGCTGTGCTGCACAGGTACTGAATCAGAGGACTGCAGTTCACCCTCAGCAGCTGTGCTGCACAGTTTCTGAATCAGAGGACTGTAGTTCAGACACAGCTGTGCTGCACAGTCACTGCATCAGAGGACTGTAGTTCAGACACAGCTGTGCTGCCCAGTTACTGTGCCAGGGGACTGTAGTTCAGACACAGCTGTGCTGCACAGTCACTGTATCAGAGGACTGTAGTTCCTGCACAGCTGTCGTGGTCAGACTGTGGGGGGTCTGATCTATCAGAGGCCCAACGGACAGAATCCCTCTGTTCCCCAGGCGATGCTACAGCATGTGCATGTGTGTGCACAAGGTTTGCATGTGTGTGCGCAGGTAGGTGCATGCGTGTGCGCAGGTAGGTGCATGCGTGTGCGCAGGTAGGTGCATGTGTGTGCGCAGGTAGGTGCATGCGTGTGCGCAGGTAGGTGCATGTGTGTGCGCAGGTAGGTGCATGCGTGTGCGCAGGTAGGTGCATGCGTGTGCGCAGGTAGGTGCATGTGTGTGCGCAGGTAGGTGCATGTGTGTGCGCAGGTAGGTGCATGCGTGTGCGCATGTAGGTGCATTTGGCTGATCCGCTGCGGCCCACAGCAACCAATGTGGGTGAGTTCTGTTGTCATGGAGACGTTAGGAAAAGGCAGCCACGGAGCGAGAGCAACGGCTGGTTGCTAACGGCGACCAGAGACAGCTGTTCACCTGGAACATGTCGTGGTGGGTGGGGGGTGGGGGGTGGCGGGGTGGCTTGTGTGAGTAAATTGGGGTGGCAGATTCGCCAGGATGCAGACAAAGAACCTGTCGCTCCTCTGCAGTGGTTTACAATCTTTCTCAGGGTCACAGAACACTCCGAGAGCACAGAGAGCACAGAGAGCACAGCAGCACAGACAGCACAGCACAGAGAGTACAGAGAGCACAGACAGCACAGAGAGCACAGCAGCACAGACAGCACAGCACAGAGAGCACAGAGAGCACAGACAGCACAGACAGCACAGACAGTACAGCACAGAGAGTACAGAGAGCACAGAGAGCACAGCAGCACAGACAGAACAGCACAGAGAGTACAGAGAGTACAGAGAGCACAGAGAGTGCAGACAGCACAGCACAGACAGCACAGAGAGCACAGCACAGAGAGTACAGACAGCACAGACAGTACAGCACAGAGAGTACAGAGAGCACAGCAGCACAGACAGCACAGACAGCACAGCACAGAGATAACAGCACTGAGAGCACAGAGAGCACAGACAGTACAGCACAGAGAGTACAGAGAGCACAGAGAACACAGCAGCACAGAGAGAACAGCACAGAGAGTACAGACAGCACAGCAGCACAGACAGCGCAACAGAGATAGTACAGAGATCACAGACAGCACAGAGAGCACAGCAGCACAGACAGCACAGAGAGCACAGAGCACAGCACAGATCACAGAGAGCACAGAGAGTACAGAGCACAGAGAGCACAGAGAGCACAGAGAGCACAGAGAGTACAGAGAGCACAGCAGCACAGACAGCACAGAGAGCACAGCAGCACAGACAGCACAAAGAGCACAACACAGAGAATACAGAGAGCACAGAGAGCACAGCAGCACAGACATAACAGCACAGAGAGTACAGTGAGCACAGAGAGTGCAGACAGCACAGCACAGACAGCACAGAGAGCACAGCACAGAGAGTACAGACAGCACAGACAGCACAGACAGTACAGCACAGAGAGTACGGAGAGCACAGCAGCACAGACAGCACAGACAGCACAGCACAGAGAGTACAGTACAGAGAGCACAGAGAGCACAGAGAGTACAGCACAGAGAGTACAGAGAGCACAGAGAGCACAGCAGCACAGAGAGCACAGCACAGAGAGTACAGACAGCACAGCAGCACAGACAGCGCAACAGAGATAGTACAGAGATCACAGACAGCACAGAGAGCACAGCAGCACAGACAGCACAGAGAGCACAGAGAGTACAGAGCACAAACAGCACAGACAGCACAGAGAGTACAGAGAGCACAGCAGCACAGACAGCACAGCACAGAGAGCACAGACAGCACAGCAGCACAGACAGCACAGAGCAGAGCACAGAGAGCACAGCAGCACAGACAGCACAGACAGCACAGAAAGGGAGGAAGTGACACGCTAAGTTTCGGGCCCCGCCCACATGACTGGCCAGAGCCACGCCCTCACCTCCACACATCATATTTCTACAGTTGTTTTGGCGTCTATTGATTCCTTCTCTTTGAGCAATTTGGCTAGCAAGAACTGTGCGTTTCTTTTAACTGTTAAATGAAGGGGAATCAAAGGCAGTCCTGCAGTTGCCAGATGTAGCTACGCTCACAGCTGGCTCTGGCTGTCAGTAGCCTCAGATCACCGTGTTATCAGGCGCCGTGCGCCTGCTACGCTAACGAGCGAATGCCGTTTCACTGCATGGGGTACGCTCACTGCATGGGGTACGCTCACTGCATGGGGCATGCTCACTGCATGGGGTATGCTCACTGCATGGGGTACGCTCACTGCATGGGGTACGCTCACTGCATGGGGTATGCTCACTGCATGGGGTACGCTCACTGCCTGGGGTACGCTCACTGCATGGGGTACGCTCACTGCATGGGGTACGCTCACTGCATGGGGCACGCTCACTGCATGGGGTACGCTCACTGCATGGGGTATGCTCACTGCATGAGGTGCGCTCACTGCATGGGGTATGCTCACTGCATGGGGCACGCTCACTGCATGGGGTACGCTCACTGCATGGGGTATGCTCACTGCATGGGGTACGCTCACTGCATGGGGTATGCTCACTGCATGGGGTACGCTCACTGCATGGGGTACGCTCACTGCCTGGGGTATGCTCACTGCATGGGGTATGCTCACTGCCTGGGGTATGCTCACTGCATGGGGTACGCTCACTGCATGGGGTACGCTCACTGCATGGGGCACGCTCACTGCATGGGGTATGCTCACTGCATGGGGTACGCTCACTGCCTGGGGTATGCTCACTGCATGGGGCACGCTCACTGCATGGGGTACGCTCACTGCATGGGGTGCGCTCACTGCCTGGGGTACGCTCACTGCATGGGGTACGCTCACTGCATGGGGTACGCTCACTGCATGGGGCACGCTCACTGCATGGGGTACGCTCAATGCATGGGGTACGCTCACTGCATGGGGTACGCTCACTGCATGGGGCACGCTCAATGCATGGGGTACGCTCACTGCATGGGGTATGCTCACTGCATGGGGTACGCTCACTGCATGGGGCACGCTCACTGCGTCGCTGTTTCAGTGCCTGTGTTCGATATACCTGAAGCACCTTACGTGCCCACCAATCAGCCAATCAGGATGGATGCACATTATCACTCTGGATAAGATAACCAACCAATTAAACAAACCAACAAACAAACAAATAAACAAATAAACAAATATGTGTTACATTTATTATTATTATTATTATTATTGCTGTTGTTGTTTTCATTAGTCTTCTTGTTGTTGTAACTATTATTAAGAAGAAAAATAAGAAGAAGAAAAACAACAACAGCTGAAGCAGAAGGTGGTAAACAGCTGTAAGGTCACTCTCAGTCAGGATAAAGTCACATTGACAGCTCTTTTTTTGGGGGGGGGGGGAGGGAGCAGGGGTGCTTGGACCATGACCAAAATAAGCAGTGTCCCTTCACCACACTCACGCTCTCATTCCCTCTCTTTCTTTTCTTTTTCACACACCTGCTGGGTGGCCAACGGGTGGCCGATTCCCGAATCTTACACTTCAACTTCAACATGTTGTCACTCTTGCAGGCCAACAAATTTAAAGCACAGATCATTGCGTGTGCTTTTCAGCTGCAGACACACACACACACGCGCACACACACACGCACACACACACACTCTTACGCACACACACACACACACACGCGCACACACACTCACACACACACACACACACACACACTCTTACGCACACACACACACACGCGCACACACACTCTTACGCACACACACACACGCAGACGCACACACACACGCAAACACACACATACACGCACCACGAGAGTCGAGACAAACAGAGCTGGTTCCATTTGCCATTTCGGGAACCGATGGCGTGTCTGGTGTCGAGGCCGCGGGTCCAGCTCCGGCTCCGAGGTCCCGTTTAATTAACATGATTACCGCTGTTCAGCCGACTCTCGTCTGAAGTGACTCACACACACACAAAAAAAAAAACGAATTACATAACGCTGTTCCGTATGTTTTCGACGGGAAGGCCGGTTTGGCAGCTGACGCTTTTAGAGCCCACGAGGAACGCTGGAATCGACCGCGCCGTCAGCCAGCCCGGCAAACGCATTCAGGCTGCCTGTCAACGACGCCCGGTACCGATTTGAAGTGCAGATCTGTGGAAGCCCGACATGTTGTTGAGTCAGGGCTGTGTGTGTGTGTGTGTGAACCTGGACCACACCGGGACACTGTGTGTTGTTTATGAAGATTTATGCATCGTGTGGACTGTTTTTTGGTGTCCTCAGAGTGGATGTGTTGTACCGAACCCATCCAGAGAGTTGCAGAGTTTTATCTAGAACTGCGTTTTTTCTACCCCCCCTCCCTCCCCCCCCTCACGCTCGAGCGAGAGCGATGACTCACAAGCTAAAATGTGTTACGTGATGGGCTCCATTAGCTCCCAGGTAAAGATGAGAACGAGAGAGGCGGATTAGGCACCCCCATTCACAGCCTGTTAGATAGTCGCGACTCTGATGTGAAAACAACAACAAACCAATGGAGCTATTTACCAGTCAAACGTTTGTTGTGTTTAGAGATTACAGGCGCGCCCTAAAACTCCTCAGGGCGCGGCGGGTAGCACCGTTGCCTCACAGCAAGAAGGCCCTGGGTTCCAGCCCCTGCCCGGACGTTTCTGTGTGGAGTTCTCATGTTTCCCCGTGTCCCCGTGGGTTTCCTCCGGGTACTCCGGTTTCCTCCCACAGTCCAAAGACAAGCAGGTTAGGCTAATTGGAGACTCTAAATTGCCCCTGGGTGCACTCCTGCCATTGCCCTCGACCAAGGCACTGGCCTCGGAACTAGAGTTGGTCCCCGGGCGCTGCACTGTGGCTGCCCACTGCTCCTAAGCAATTAGGATGGGTCAAACGCAGAGGAATTTCACTGTGTGTACACGTATATGCTCGCACGTGACAAATAAAGCCTTACTTCTTTCACTCTGAAGCAACACCCCGAGTAAAAACCTGTGTTTGCCATCAGTGGGAAAGGGTCCTCCTGCGTTATTCGAGCGGCAGTTTGGGGGGGGGGGGGGGGGGGGGGGTTGGGCACGGGTTACTCCACGCAGCACGGTTAGCGGACAGACCCTCCATCTTGTCATATCTTTCACTGGGCCCGGCCCAAATTTCCTTGAATCGGATGCTCCAAGTCCTACAACTGCCCTCGTGACAGAATTCTACATAAAAGCAAAATTGGAAAAATGCTGTTGATACCATATGACTTTCCAGTTTATATTTAAAATCTATTTGGCCCCATACCCCTCAGTTCCAGTTTACATTTTATTACTTTAAAATCAAATCACTGAGCAGACACGCTCAGAGATACCTGCAGAATTGGGGGACATCAGCGTTAGTACACACAGTGGGGGTCAGAACCTATTTGGTGCCCAATGCTAAATTTAAAGTGGTGCCCAAACGATGCAGATTTCGAAGCGCGTACAATTCGCCCTGAAATGCAAAAAGGAAACGTGCTGCCATGTTCTGAAATGATGCAAATTCAGAAACACAACAAACAAAACACATATTACACAGGAGAATGGGGAAAGGACGGAGACGCTCACCAAACCAGGACCACAAACTGCACACACTGTGCCTCCCTTAGCAAGCTGCTGCCCTAGGCAACTGCCTATATTGCCTGGGACAGCTAAAAGAGTGCACAAGCTGTTCATCTTGCACGAACCCCTGGATATTAACCAGTGCTCTTAGGACAGAGCCTGGTGCTGGTTAATCATATAGCCGACTGTGTAAATCAGTTTACATGTAAGATATGCAAAGTTCAACTGTGTAAGGATGTCCGCTAACTAACGTCAGTTTACTCATTTACCCAAAAAATGGACAATTTCCTGCTGTGAAAAAAAATTGCTCTCCGGTTAAGTGAGTAGACTTCCTCTCTAGATCGAGCCCAGTAGACAAAAAAAAAATGGCTCTCCGGTTAAGTGAGTAGACTTCCTCTCTAGATCGAGCCCAGTAGAAAAACAAAAAAAAATGGCTCTTCGGTTGAGTGAGTAGACTTCCTCTCTAGATCGAGCCCAGTAGAAAAACAAAAAAAATGGGTTTAATGTTCTCACAGTCCGTGTTGCTGACCCCCTTGTGTGGAATTACCTGATCTGCGCAAATTTGTCCGGACTTTACATTACATTACATTACATTTATTTGGCAGACGCTTTTATCCAAAGCAACATACAAAAAGTGCATTTCATGGTCATAGACAACTGCTAAACACAGGTTCAGTAAGGTGCAATACTTATTTTGTACAGCTATTTCTAGCCAAGAACACAGTTTAGTTCACACAGTGAACACTATTCTAACCTAACCTCTGCAAAGCCAACTAGGCAGAAGAATAAGCTACAGTATTAGGACAAATACAAATTACCAAAAAGTGCTGGGATGGGGCAACATGTAACAAGTGTCATGAAAAAAAGGGGGGGGGGGAGATTTAGAGTGAACTATACAGCGTGGTGGTGGTTAGTCTAGGTATAGTCTGAAGAGAAGAGTCTTCAGGCCACGGCGGAAGATGGGTAGTGAGGGGGAGGTTCGGAGAGGGACGGGGAGTTCGTTCCACCACTGGGGAGCTAGGGCGGAGAAGCTCTGTGATCCCTTTGGGCGGGTGGGAGGGGTTACAAGGTGCCCTGCTGCCGTAGAGCGGAGTGGCCGAGCAGGCACATAGAATCGAGTCGTGTCCTGCAAGTAGATGGGGGCTGTCCTGTTGACTTTTCTGCAGACAGAAACAACAGCAGATCTGATCGCCTTGCTTCGTGGTCGCCATGCACGGCCTAGCTTAGCATCGCGGACAGGGCTTATCTACCATTCATTTGGGGTGGGGGGGTAGGGAGAAGGGGGCAAGGTTGGGGGTTTGGGGGGGGGGGGGGGTGAGGCTGAATAAGTGTGCGTGTGTTGAGCAACTCTGGGCCGTGTTCAGGAGGAGGGGAACGACACAGAGTGGTTTCTAAAGGAAGACAGAGCAGTATCAAATGCGGCATGTTCCGGATGCGTTGGGATTGCAAACCAACAACTTACACGTGCGCCTTGGCTTTAAATATGCCACTCACTGCTTCTTGGCTGCAACCCCCCCCTCCCCCCAAACCTGGAACATGGAAAATGGACTGCACGTATGTCAGTGCATCGTCCTGCAACATTCACCTAGTCACCAGGCATGCCAACCAGCTCGTCGAGAGCAACTGAGGGTTATGCGGTCAAGAACACTTTGACGCACCCAGAAGACAGGGGATCGAACCAACAACCTTCCGGTTGCCAGACGACCGCTCTACCTCCTGAGCAAACGTTTTTTGTTTTTTTTTAAATATGATAACCATCATCGTTGTTGTTGATGTCAAAACACTGACACACTTGACATTAGCCACTTACCACCAGCCCCCATCTGATGTTTTGCTGTATGACGTCGTTTTATGCTTAGTCATTTTTCTTTCACTGTATATGCATGTAAGTGTACACCTGCCAAGGGACCACACGAATGTCCTGCACTGCTGAATCCGTCACAGCCGCCAAATTTCCGAATATGTTTGTTCCCATGCATTACCCTGCTTAACTAAACTAAATACAGTAAGTGAGCAAACTAAACAACTTAGGACAGTTTGAAAGCAGCTGCACGACATTCTTTTGTGGAAGAAGCCAAATTTTTGTCCAAAGATTTCCGTCACCCCGGACTTTGATGCCTCCAGAGCTCGCTGTCAGTGATTCCCAGGACAGGCAGTGTGAAGCTCACTATTCCCCTGCATGATGTCATCACCATTCCCTGCTGCGGGTCATCGAGATGCCCGGGAAACCCCAGCTGGTTTGTAGTTCACACAAACAACGTAATCGGAATGTTATGGGCTGCCATTTGTTCGTCTGGGGGAAGCTAAAAAAACCATACCAGCCTCTGACCAATGAGGGCAGCGCTGCTAACCAACACAAACAGGAGAGAGGGATGACGTCGAGAAAAGACAACAAAGAATCAAGGATGTTTATACGTATTGAAAAACAACAGGTTAAAAGTCAATTACTTGGTCAGTTTTTATAAAAATATACATTTAAAAAAAACTGTGCAACAATTCCGACAAGGATTTAAGAAACAAAGCTCTCTGTATTTAAAATGCTTGCCCCACGCGTGCTTTCTGCGATGTTAGTGAGCTTTAATGCTTTATTCCTTGGACTGCTCAACAGAGCAGTTTTTTCAGCTTATTTTCACATCTAAATTTATTTATTCAGTTATTTATCCATCCATTATCTATGCCCGCTTATCCTGGGCAGGGTCCATCCATTATCTATACCTGCTTATCCTGGGCAGGGTCCATCCATTATCTATGCCCGCTTATCCTGGGCAGGGTCGCAGGGGGTGCTGAAGCCCCTCGCATCGTGTATTGGGCGAGAGGGACGAATACACCCTTGACAGGCCGTCTATCGCAGGGCACACACGCCATTCACTCACACATTCAGAGTCTCCATTTAGCCTGTCTGCATGTCTTTGGACTGTGGGAGGGAACCGGAGCACCCGGACGAAACGCACACAGACACAAGGAGATCATGCGAATTCCACACAGAAAGGCCCTGGCCAGATTCGAACGCACGACCTTCTTGCTGTGAGGCAACAGTGCTACCTTTGTTAATTAATTAATTAATTAATTAATTAATTAATTAATTAATTAATTAATTAAATTTGGTATTCTTCTTTGTGTATTTGTTGACGGGTATAAATAATGGATGGATAAGTAGATAAATTAATTTGGATGTGAAAAGAAGCTTAACTGCTCTCTTGAGCAGTCCAAGCAAAAAAAAAAAAAAAAAGCATCAGCTGATGATGGTTCAGTTGGGCGGCCGGTTTAAAGGGTGAAGACAGCCGGGTGAATGTCAGAGACCCGGAGCCACGTGCGCAGCGAAACGTGAAAGGTCTGATTTATCTGCAAGACCAATGAAATGTCAAGTGCCCTCTGATGTGTGCACGTGCACCTATGCATACCCCCCAACATGCAAACATGCACCATACGCACAGGTCTGGACAGACACGCGTGCACTCTGTCTCTTTTATTTTCAAATGTAAATGTAAATTGGCATACAAATTTGGAACCAGTCCAAAGTAAACAAATGCTGAATATCTCTTCTTATGAGAATTAATGGGGATTTTTATCAAGCATTAACAAACGAAATGAAGAATTTCCTTTTTTAACACAAAAAAAATTCTAAAAAGCTATTCTATAATTTACACAACAGTAATAGCTTTTACTGTTTTGCATTTGCGTCTTTATATTAATAACATTACAAACACCGTGTGAAAGTCCTGACACACAGTCGACGTCATAAAGTGACTCATATTGATGAGGTAATGTGTGCGCGCCATTCAGAACAAAAAACAAAATCATGGCGACGGTTACGGTGAAGCAAGAGCCTGAGGATGAGGACTGTTCTTTACTTCCACTGGTCCACGACATAATTAAATGGTAAAGTGGCAGCAAAACCTCTCTTAAAACGTGTCGCTGCTTGATGTGTTTCATAGCAAATCAACACTTTATTTGTTAAACGTTCGATTGCGAACGGTATTGAGCACACAGCGGACCCGGAAACAGCTGTATGGACTAACAGTTATATGATGTTGCCCACACTGTGTAAAAGAGTTCGCTGGACGGATGCGTTAAATTGCGCTCGTTTTAAGAAACACTTAATTCTTTTCTATTCATCCCCTTTGTGTTGTATTAAGGGTTGGCTACTAATTTGAGCATGATGCTAGCGCTAACACGATATGGTGGTACCGAAGCTAGTTCGCTGTCTTTGGCTAAAGCGACCGTGGTTTGTCTGGAACTTATTGTTTGGTGAACTGGATGGTTTCTGTCGTTGCCTGCATTACACCACAGACTAGGTGCTTTTGTGATCGAACTTCACAAATCATATGTTTATGAGACCCTCGTGGATGTTTTTTTTCCGGCTTGTGATTGCTGGTCGTTTAGCTACTATGCTGCCATGAATAAAAGCGCACGGGTCGCAGCTGAACGGGTGCGAGAAAGCATTTCAGGCTGATTCAGTAGAACAGTAGAGCCTGATTTTAATGAAACGCACGATTACAAAAAGGTTAGAGCGCACAAACGAGAACTGAACCGCTCAGTTAATGTTAGTTGCCTGTTCAGGCTAGTTTTCGCTGCACGCACAGTGAGATAAGTTGGTTTCACTTGACGTGTTGTCAGATTGTGAAACGTTAGCTACTGACGCAACAGAGGTACCACCTTGCTCAAAATGACCGCTGAGGTTCGTAACCTGGGATGTTCGGGTTACAAAATCAGCGCCTTACGCACTCTGCTGTTGAGTTTGACCCATCTCTACGTAATGTGTTTTTTTTTTCTCGTATTGGCCAAGGGATGAGTGCGTTTTTATCTTTCTTTAGTAGACCGTATGGCATAAGTTTTTCATCTGACTAAAACCTACAGGGATTAAAAGGAGCTGTCTCCAACGCAGATTCAGAAGTGGCTACCGAATAAAAACGAAAACAAAAAAAAAACGAAAAGTTATAAAAATGGACAACAGCTGAGCAGGTTGTTGTGGGAAGTGGAGTCCCACAGGAACGAGCGCCTTATCATTTTATAAATGGCCTTGGCAGTGACGTTGGGCGCGATAGGCTCCAGAAGATACGCAGAACAGTTCGGAAGGCGACGAGCTGCTGCAGGAACAGTTTGAAAGAGTTGTAGCGATAGGCACACTTAGCAGAATTAGCAGGGGTGCAGCGGTGGGGGGAGGGGTGGGAGCTGAGTACTCAAACAGACACTAACTTAGGTCTAATCCATTAAAAACATTGTTTAATTAATGATGACAAGTAACCTTGTGCATTGTTTGCATTTTTAAAAATTTAACTCTGCATTTTTGGTGGTGGAAACACTTAAAGGACCATACCAGTGTTACTACATGTCATTGTCCATTATCAACATCGGCCACAGAGTTTACATAAACCTCGACCGTTTTTCCCAAAATTGCTTTATTTTTGAGATATCGTGTTTGTTCACGTTTTGCCCAGACAGGCGTCATTCACGGCCATTCATGCTGAAACGGTGTGGAAAAACACTGTACGAGACTTGAAAGTTGCTAGGTATAGGTAATTCACCCTTTTGAAAATCACTACACCGTTTATTTTATCTAAAATGACTGTATTACTGTAATACAAGCCATTCTAATTTGCACATAATATCAAGTTCAAAAGTGTCTCATTTAGGCGTATGCCAGCCTCAATACCAAGCACAAGCATCGAGGTCAACGATTGGCTGAAAGTTACACTTCAGACTTGTGTCTTTACCGCTTCCTGGTTACAAAGTCCAATCAGAGCCAGCCAGAGGCGTTTTGGCCAATGGGATGCGCGCAAGGAAACGTGTGTTCCTTGCGCGGAAACTAGAAACAGAGGGTGCTTGTTACTGAGGCCGGCGTACGCCTAAATGAGATGCTCTTGAACTTGATATTATGCGCGAATTTGAATGGCAGTGTTTACTCAGGATTACAGGCCAGTGACGTGCTGAGATTTTTACGTCTGTATGGCGCAGTTTGCATTTCTTGCGTACAGTCCACGTCGTTGCTCGGTTACCCCTTGCTGCGTACAGTCCACGTCGTTGCTCGGTTACCCCTTGCTGCGTACAGTCCACGTCGTTGCTTAGTTACCCCTTGTTGCGTACAGTCCACGTCGTTGCTTGGTTACCCCTTGCTGCATACAGCCCACATCGTTGCTTGGTTACCCCTTGCTGCGTACAGTCCACGTCGTTGCTCGGTTACCCCTTGCTGCGTACAGTCCACGTCGTTGCGGCCGAATCTCCCCAGGTTGTTAGCCAGGTCTGGTGCCATTACTCATATTAATCAGCTTGAATGCACTCGGGTTTCTCCCAACAAACGTCAGTGCCTCTGAATAAGAGTTAAAACGAGTGTGATGTAATCGTATAATGGTTTATGGAACTAGGCTTGTGACTCCCAAGCTTGCAGGTTTGAATCTCGAGGGTTAAGGTCAGTAAGTTTTTGCGCTGTCAACGTTATTTTGGTTGTGTCTGCACGATGTAGGCTAACAGGATTGCGTTAGCCGGATCATATGTATCCTTCATTTCTTACTCTGTTGGATTGTTTTGGACCATATCGTCACAAAATTTGTGATATTGCCAAATATCAAGCCGTTGTCTCAGGCGAAATTGTATCATATCGTGGTGAAGTGTAAGTTTGGTGGTTTGATTTTCGGGAAGTGGGGGGGGGGGGTACTGCTCTTGTACCCTTGGGCAAGGAATTAAACCTGTACTGCTGCAGTGAAATATCCATCTGTATTGACTGTGCGATACGGCACTCTAGGCCGTGCCGTATGGGGAATACACTCACGGCTGCTGGGGAGTAGTTGGGCATGACGCATTGCAGAGAGCCAGCAAACCTCTGTAGCCATGACGATATTCACGATACAGCAAGGCCTCCTGTGCCATATTGTTGTTATAAAACAGTTATAACATGTAGAAACAATTAATGACGCAGTATTTATTTCTCTTTTATATAATATTTGTAAGTGACGCTTGTGCGCTTTTTTGAGTGCTTCTGTTTCCAACTGTTACTGTGTCGGTTTTACGATCACTGTAGAACGCGGTCTCAGCCAATCGGCATCCAGGATCGAAACAACCCGTTTTGTAATGGACAGCAGGTAAAGCCTGCAAACTGTGTTCAGTCACTGTGGATAATGGTGCCTGCTGAATGCTAACTGTCTGTCTGTCTGTCTGTCTGTCTGTCTGCCTCTGTTCTTCTCCCTCCAGCATGGACAAGGACAACCAGGAGGTGCACCAGGAGCTGAGCAAGCTGAAGACCAAGATCCAGGAGGCGCGGGAGCAGATCGGCGGGATGCCCGGCATCGACCTCAGCCCAGAGGAGCAGCAGAGGCGGCTGCGGTTGCTACGGGAACAGGTCCGCACCAAGAACCAGCTGCTGCAGAAGTACAAGAGCCTGTGCATGTTCGACATCCCCAAGGCGTAGAGCCGCACGGGGACACTGTGCGGGCGGTGGTTGCTCCCATGCCTGGCTTGACCGGGCATGTCTGTGAGCGGACGCACGCCTGACGGACACACCCCAGGTGGCACCACCCCTGGATGGACTCGCCCTAGACCGGTGTGTCTGGAGACCGACTGTCCTGTAGCACACCCTCATTCAACAGCTGGAGCAGGCCTGCCCAACCCTGTTCCTGGAGATCTACCATCCTGTAGGTTTACACTCCAACCCTAACAAAGCACACCTCATTCAACTGCTAGAGCAGGCCTGCCCAACCCTGTTCCTGGAGATCTACCATCCTGGAGGTTTACACTCCAACCCTAACAAAGCACACCTCATTCAACTGCTAGAGCAGGCCTGCCCAACCCTGTTCCTGGAGATCTACCATCCTGTAGGTTTACACTCCAACCCTAACAAAGCACACCTCATTCAACTGCTAGAGCAGGCCTGCCCAACCCTGTTCCTGGAGATCTGCTGTCCTGTAGGTTTTCCACTCCAACCCTAATTTGGCACAGCGGATTCCACGATGAGATCTACAGCTGTCGAATGAGATGTGCTTTGTTAGGACTGGAGTGAGAACCAACTGGATGGTAGATCCTCAGGAACAGGGCTGGGTACCACTGGCATAGACAGACGTGACCTAGATACACACGTCTCAAGATGGACAAAGATAAGCCTTGCAGACCTGCTTCTGGAGAGCACTGCTGGTTGTTTTTGTTCTCAACATAAACCAGTTCAGACCCAGTTAACCAGACCAGACGAGTTAACCCTTTTGAAGAGTGGTTTTTTTTTATTTTTAGGAATGTTTTATTCAGTGAGTCAGTGTTCTAGAACTCCATTGCTTTCAGTGACCAGTAGTAATTGTGATATCAGCGTAAGAATGTTCGGTTGAGAACGTTCTACTCTCACACATGTGAACTCACACTTTAAAGGGTTAATTCAGGACCTGGGGTGTAGATATGCGAACTACAGAAATGGGTTGTGTTCATGTAGTGCTGTTTTTATTATCCCAGAGTGCTTTACAGTGAAAAGAGGGAACCTCATGGTTCAACCAAACTCCCCCCCCCCCCACGAATTGAGTGTTGTCTCTGGTCTCTGGACAGTTACTCAAGAGTCACTGAGGACTCCCCCCCCCTGTCTGCCCCCCTCCACCAACCGTGCATGTGGTCCAGCTGCAAGCCTGCGGATGTGCTTCACCAGTGTCTCTTTCCAAGTGCTGGATGAAGAAAAAAAAAAGAATAAGCGCTCTTAGAGGATTTACTGTTTTACGTGAACAAAGATGGTAGTTTTCTTTATCTGTTTCTTCGCTGCCCCTGAGGCAGTAGTCGGTCGGGTCATGTGGATAAACCAGCCTTTTTCTACGGGATTTACATGAGAAAAGTTTCCCTCTTTTTTTTCTTTTTTTTGTAAGGGCCCTTTTTGTATCTTTCAAATGATGTATTTATTGTACAATGCAAACTAATAAAGTGGCTGAAGCTTAACCAGTTTTACCAGAGGTTAAGCTTCTTCCATGCCTGAGGTCACTATATAAAATGGATCAGTATATACTGGTCAGGCGCATTGGCGATTGTTCTGGAGTTACACTTCCATTATGTTAAAGCGTCGGTGTAACTGGTTTGATGCGCACTCCAGTTATATAACCCTGGATGCGTTTCCTTCTCGGCTATCCTGTATATTACGCTGAAATTCACATTTAGATTTTCCGACTCGCATTTCCACCAGAACAACCTATTGAACCGTCAGAGATACGGTTTGTGATACGCGCTTAATGCCTTTGAAGTTATAACGCACTGTAAGCTGTGCACGAACCTTTACGCGTGTGTACTAGCATTAAAAGTATCTTTTCAAATACATTAGGAGGGTCGACCAGTACACAGAATTTAAATAATCCGATTTGACTGACAACGGCGCACGAGCGATTCTCTCAATCACTGTTTTGCTGTTTGAACACTGCTGAAGGTTTACTATTTGATTGGTGCGCGTTGCTGCCTCTGCAAACTACAATACAGATATCACTAATTTAATTCTGGCAATCTGAAATATGATGGTTCCGTTTGCGAAGTGTATTTCGAATGTTCCTTGCGGTTATAAACATGTAACCGCATATGGTCTCTTTTACTGCAGTGTAGGCACTGTATATATGCGTACATGCGCGTGTGCAAGTGCGTTTTTCCGTAGTCCGTCACGCCGCAGACCTCAAACCCCCAGCAACCTCTGCTCATCCTGGCAAATGTGCCTTGAGAAAATGATTATTTCACTTAAACTAGCTGCGCGCTTCAACGTGAGTAAGCAAGAAAAGTTTTGTACTTGCCTTTTAAAACGGATAACCTGGTATTTGAGTTTAGCCTTGCCGAGAGCGGACATAACAGAGTATCGGTAATTCATTTACAGTGAGATGAAGTACAAAATGATGCAACAGATTTTTATTTTTACATTTTTTTATTTTAGAAAAGGTCAACGTTGACATAATAAATATACATTCATGATGAGATTTGTTCAGGTTGCAACAAACATTCAAGTTCAGTGTTATAAAATATATACATAGCCTATCACAAAATGTAAACAGTAGCACTCCGGACATTGCACTCCACTCATGGAGTTTCACCTGTCAGCAAAGGCAGATAAAGATTTTTTTAAGAACACATTTTACACCATGTTGGAAAGAGTGTCAGTTGATTTCTTTAAGCCACATCACATTTCTAGCGGTCTGGACCCCACAGAATAATACATTCTCGATTAAAGTCTGGCATCACGCGCGCAACAGTTTGGCGAGGCGTCTCACGATTCATGCCGGAGAGTTTAGCCCCCTTGTAAAACGCACGGCGTCTTTCGGCATCCCAGTTCTCCCGGTTTTCGCTTTCGCGCCACGGGAAGCGGGAACAACCTCTCGCGCATCAGGCATCAAGTCTACGCCAGCACGGCTTCGGCGGTCTGAATAGGAGGTTCTCGTGCACTGCCGAGTCCTGGTTCGGTTCTAGCTGATGACACACCGCTCTTTGTCCTTCCCCTGACCGCCGCCAATCGCCTTCTCTTTTATGTACATCAAGTCGCTGTGCACGCTGGGTCGTCGGGCGAAGGGCGCCACGATCCCATACGCGTCACTGTCTTTGAATTTCTTGTTTTTGACTGACTTTCTGGTGTGAAGCATGTCGCAGTACTGCACCGAGACCTTGCGGTGCAGGTCCGGGCTCATCTCGTGCGGCAGCTTGGCCATGGTAAAGAGAGCCTGAAACATTGTGTCCACGTTAGTGTTCCTCTTGGCCGAGATCTCGAAGTAGGCACACTGCATGTCCCCGGCGACCAGCTCTTCGATCTCCTCCCTCTGGATCTCCCTGTAGAAATCTCGATCGCCCTTGTTCCCGCAGATCACCAGGGGGACGTCTACGTTCTCTTTAGTCTTGTTTTTCAGGCAGGATTTGGTCTCGAAGATCTGTTGCTTCAGGCGCTGTACTTCCCGAAAAGACTCCCTGTTGTCCAGACTGAACACCAGTATAAAGACGTCGCCTGCGGAGAAGGAAAACATAGTTTTATTAAAAAGACTGTTTCAGAAAATGAAATCTTTGCATCGATTTTTGCAGCAAACCTCGGGGTGGTTTAAAAAGCAACAACTGTGCACAACTTAGGAAAAAGTGGCAAATGGTTGTGTTCGTTGCTTGTCTATCAGGAGCAAAGACCGTAAAACTGCATGCAGTTTTATTTTTCTTTTTTGGCAAAAAAATAAGAAAAAAAAAGAAAAGTCGCTTACCTGTGAGTATGGACAGCCTTCTCATTGCGGGGAAGGGATGGTTTCCGGACGTGTCCAGCAGGTCTAGTTGGTAAACTTCCCCCCTGATGCTGTAGAATTTCCTGTGAAAGTCTTCAATGGTCGGCGTGTACTGGTCCTCGAAGCGGCCGGTGAGAAACCGGGACACGATAGCCGTTTTGCCTACTTTTGTGGAACCCAGAATTACCATCCTGTAGCAGTTTTTAGCCGGTATGTCAAACTCATTCTCAGAGGGCGTCATTTTCTTAATCATTTTGGAAAATAGTTGCTTTGATTTGGGGATGTGTAGAACGCGTTGAAATATACGAGCGAGAGAGGTAGACGAGAGTCGACCTCCTACTTTCTTTTATTCAACTGAGTATCCCGAGATCTCACGCTGCTGCTCTAGCACTGTTGCCGTTCTGAGTCCGACCGATCAGCGGGCTGGATATTTAAGCAGAACCGTGGCCACTCCTCCACGGCGCGTCACCGGTACGCAGCGCCCCGGAGCGCGAGAAGTGGTGGTGGTGGTGGTGGTGGTGGTGGTGGTGGTGGTGGTGGTGGGGGTGGGGGGGGGGGGGGGGGGGGGGGGGGGAAGTAACAGGTGCTCGGCTGGCTTTTGCGTCAGGATCTGAGCACCCTGGAACACCGGAGCCGCATGTAAAGCACACGGAGGAAAAATCCGAAGATAAACAGTTCTTTCACGTTCAGCGTGGACTCTCTGTTTCCAGAGACGAGGCTGATTCTCGGATTGCTCAAAGTTGTGTACGTGCGGGTGTGCGTATTTAAATGCATGCATGCAAATATGGAATATTCGCGTAGGCTATTACTCAGTGCACGACTTTGCATTTTTAGACTTCGGACTTCAGTGTTTAGTAATCTCCTGGAGGATTAGTGCTGAACAGTTTTCCCGTCATCTTGCACAACGCTAGTAGATCTTTAATTTGGATAATAAGGGGAGAATACAAACAAGACGCTGTCAAAGTTAATGTTTCTTGATACACATCTGGCGCAATGAGATTCCCGAGCGAAAAAAAACTGTTCAACAGACTAGAGTTAATTTTCAGAGCTTTCTGAAGTGGAAGTCGGAAATACAGAGTTACTGATTAATTAAATCAGCGGAACAAATACTGTTGTTGCTGCCCTCGTTACCATTCCCTGTTGCACGGCTATTATTACTAACAATAGACATTACATTACATTACAGGCATTTGGCAGACAATAGGAGGCATTTATCACCGTTATTCGGTTCGAATACAGCTTTCACTGAGTAATCCAGAAGGAACTAGACGTAGGGTAACTCATACGATTAATGCATTTGAGAGAGAGAGAGTGCAATGAGAAAGTGTGTGCATGTGTATAGATTTCTGCTTTCCCGTTCCACGTGAGGGCGCTGGACTCTGATATTGGCTCGCGGAAGACTTTAGTCCGAGTTCAAAGAGCCCGAAACAACGGACGCAAAACAATACTCATAAATACATGCTATCCATCTCGACAAATAGAAATGCTTTCAATACTTGTCCAGCCAGATATTAATGTGCCAGGTTGGATTATTTTAAATGAATCAAACATTTCTTTTTTTGAACCTGAACATTTTGAAAATGTATTTTTTGGGTACAGGTTTTAAAATGGGCTATGATCTATACACGTCATAAGTCAGCTAGGTGGCCATGCGTCTGGCCGCACGGGAGTCTAACTTGTTTTGGCAACGTTTTGCATTTCGAGAAAACGAAATACATTTTGTGTATAAACACAATCTACGGCAGTGGTTTCCAACCTCAGACCCATATGCTGGTTTTCCATCCAACCACAGTTGCATCCCAGAATCTTA
>CM077285.1:76764204-76776704 GCA_039654925.1 Anguilla pacifica | reverse complement strand
GGGGGGGGGGGGGGGGGGTGGTAATTCACTGTGGGACACCTGCCCACTCTGGGTCAGTGACCATCTCTTTCCATCTGACCCCAACAGGGGGGGCTGGGGTGTGTGTGTGTGTGTGTGTGGAGGATAGGGAGTAGGGTTTAAGGGTGGAGGATAGGGTGTAGGGTTTAGGGGTGAAAGATACGGTGTAGGGTTTATGAGTGGAGGATAGGGTATGGTTTAGGGAAGACCTGGAGACCTTTGGCCCCTCAGTATCTAAATGCTTATATGGCAAGTGAACAGAAAGCCTGCATCTCACATCTGTAGTATTCTCTAAAATGTTCACATTTGTCTTTTTTCCCTTTTCTCTACTTACAACTACAGAATTAATAAAAGGTTTTCTAATTAAATCTTTAAAAACAAATGAAAATAAAATGAGACAAGCAGGAAGGAAATGCATAGATCGTATATATAGATACAAAAATACCAGATTGTCCTTGCATACATTGAATACTGATTTCTTTAATTAGAAAAACCTACTCAGTCAACCTACTGCTAAATAAACAAATGTTTTTTCCCCCCCACTGCTCTTGCTGATGTTAAAGGGAAATACTTCTATGGAAAAAATACATTTTTTAACTGGGAGAACGTGCTTGTATTTGGATGTACAGGCCCACTGAGCGATTGGTACAACCAAATGGGAGAGGAGAGCAGAGAAGAAAAGGACTTGCCAAGTGCTAGGATCAGTCAAAAACGGCTGCGAAGAAAAGGAGAATGTGTAAATACATTCCAACTAGAAACAGACGAAAAGCAGCCAATATTAAACGAATGACGTGGTGATCACAGCCAACATTACAGAACCTGTAGCGGTACATAACTTTACTAGCTGGCTACCTGCTATTCCTGGCTTATCGTCATTTTGTGTAAAAGTCCCTGGTTCTATAAAAGGCCTGGCTAGATTTAATCTGCCAGAAGGTAGAAGCAATCAGGGAAATCAGCGGGTGGAAGAAGCGCACGGCAGGACTTTTGCTCTCTGACCTGGGCCTTCCAACTCCGCAAATACTGTGATTTCGTGAACAACATCAGTGTTGGGTTTCCACAGGGGTGTAGAGTGCAACACAAATTTAATGCTCTCATTAAACAATATCATCAGCAGCCGCAGTATTGAACTTAACAGTATTGAATCTGACCTTTGTGTATACCATCATCATATTGTGTCACAAGGGGAATGTTGGCCAGTGTATAGAGTGCCGCAAAGCATTCTGGGAGAGCAGTCTGGACGGCCCGTGTGAGAGACACATCTCTGCCTCCTGGGAGCTCGCTGAACTCAGAGCAGACTCCCACACACAATCAGGGAGCTTTAATTAGAATCTAACGACGAAACGACTCTGAGTCATTTCCATTTCTCACCGGGGAAAGAAAAGAATTAGCGAAGTTTTAGTTTAAGAAAAGACAATTACTAATTGAGCAAAGGTAACTGAATGACTAATTAAAGAGGAATATTTAGCGCTGGTGAAACTCAGAAAGCCCTGAGGACACAGCCACACGGACTGAGACAGGAATGATGAAGGCCCAAGGTCATCAAATAACGAGAACTTTGGTGGACACCTCACAGGGATGCGTGTGTGCGTGTGTGTGTGTGTGTGTGTAAGTGTGTGTGTGTGAGTGTGCGTGTGTGTGAGTGTGCGTGTGTGTGTGTGTGTGTGTGTGTGTGAATGTGTGTGAGTGTGCGTGTGTGTGTGTGTGTGAGTGTGTGTATGTGTGCGAGTGTGTATGTAGGTGAGTGTGTGTGTGTGTGTATGTATGTGTGTGTGTGTGTGTGCGAGTGTCTGTGAGTGTGTGAAGTTCAGGAGTACACTATCCCCCACTGTAAAGAATGGGAGAAGGACGTCAGGGCAATAGGATAGTAAAATCTCGTTAGCATTTCGGCTATCAGCTGCTTAAACTGCAGATGTAAACGCTGCTTTTGATTTTCTGATTACTTAAAGAAGGGAGGCGTCAAAATAAAATTCCCAGGGGGCCACAGCTTCTGCAGGTTTTTCTGGTTTCCCTCCAATCAGCTGCTAATTAGGGCCCTGAGAACAAGGTGTGTGGAACCCCTGAGCCAATCAAGGGCTCAGATGAACCACTGGTATGCACAACATCCTAACTTTACAGTGGCTGCTATAGGGGCGTTCTACGGGTCTATGCACAAAACGCACTTAAAGTAACTCCACATCAGCTTGAACTTACATTGTATTGTATTTAAAAAAATACATTGTATCATACTTTTGCTGAGAGCACTGTGCTCAAGCAAAGAATTGCCTGCAAGATTTAAAAATACATACTTATGTTTAAAACATTAATTTCTATAAAATTAATCTATTGATACATACAGCCTCCGGACATATTACTAGCTGCTTTGGAGTTATGTGAAATGTACTTTTTGCGTGTGTTAAAAAAAAAATCTTTTATTTGCTTTAAAATCACAAAACATTTATTGCCCTATCCCATTCACAGTACCAATTAAGCCAGCAGGTTGTTCTGTAAGAACTTCTGTAAATATCCAAAGTATCCACCACACAAGAATACCGGGGCAAATCAAAACATACACTAAAACTGAAATGATATTTTAAAAACTGCAGAAAGTGAACCATCCTTTAACCCTCTGAGACCAAGCATGGCACCTACATCATAGAAAGCACTCTGCTGAGATTTATGGACTCTTCTAAGACTCCTCGAAGATTCATGGACTCCTCTAAGATTCCTCTTAGATTTATGGACTCCTCTAAGATGTATGGACTCCTCTACGATTTGTGGACTCCTCTAAGGTTTACACACACCTCTAAGACTCCTCTAAGATTTATGGACTCCTCTAAGACTCCTCGAAGATTTATGGACTCCTGTAAGACTCCTTGAAGATTTATGGACTCCTCTAAGATTTACGGACTGCTCTAAGATTTATGGACTCCTCTGTGCTCGGCAGTTTTATTTTCTGACTTTGGTCTGCTTGGAATTATATAAATATTTTATGATTTGTGCAATGCGAAATGTGTTTTATTGTTTTCTCATGACAAGACCTTTGGTGCGACAGTGACATTAATAAAAATCTTGTAACAAATTTGTGTGTTGATCTGTGCATAATAAAATACAAAAATTTCCCTTACGTTTTATTTTTTCTTTTATTTTTGGGTCTTTCTTTGTAGTTCACACACAATGAAAGGACTGTTTCAATGTCTGTTTGTGTGGCTGAGATCGTTCTGGAAAGAAAATGAGCCAAGGCTTGATGGCAAAGATAAAAAGTAGACCAGAAAAGATCAGTTAAAAAGCAAGAGAAGGGAAAATATGCTCTGGTCCCAGAGGATTAAATCAGCTTAACCAGGAAAAAACCTGCAAACGCATACTTCAATACACATGATGTATATATGTACAGCATGTATGCGTATATATATATATATACATATATGCAAGTATATATTATAAAGGACTGAAAAATGGGGTCAACCATTCTTAAAATTCAAGTCGCCTTTTGTGGAAAAAACCATCAAATCAAATTCACGAGGGAAAACATGTTTCCTGGAGACACCCCTCAGACAGCCATCTGTGTGTCGTTCGCTGTGACTCACGCCACAGCGCTACACACGACTGTTACCACACGGCAAGCAGCTGTTACCACACGGTCTGTCAGTCAGGATGTCAACTGTGAAGGAGAGGTGGCAGAAGCCACTGCGTCGCCTGGCAGCGGGACTTTGCGTTTATTTTCACGGAAAGACTATTTATTTATTTAAAAAAATAAAATAAAAAAAAGGAATTTGATGTAAAAACTGCATGTGCTCGTGTGTGGGCCTGGCCAGAGAAGTCCTGGAAGAGGCTGAGACTGGAAGGCTTCCCAAAGCTGAAAAAAAAAAAAAAAAAAAAAACCATAGCAACCATATAACCATATAACCAGCCGGTAACCATAGCAACTTCCGAATGCTAAACGCAGGCGTGGAACATGCATGGCAGCGCGAGCAGAGACCCACGGAGCACGCAGCTAGGCTGCGCCGTCGGTAAAAATAGGTCACGGCACATGCAGCTATTAGCGCCAAATGACCTAGAGAGAGCAGCTCTGCCGGATCTTTTATAAACCGATGTAAAGAGTGACCGATGAAGTGAGAAGGAATGCCATTCCCCGATCGGAGCTCTTCTCTCTCCTGATCGGTTGCGGGACGGGGGGGAGAGGGTGTGTGGGGGGTGGTGGGGTGGGGGTGGGGTGGGGGGTGGTGGGGGGGTATAAGGTGTGAGGGGGGCGCTGTGCTCAAACCCGCATCCCACGATGCACTCTGTTCAGACCGCTGGCGTCCGTGGGCGTGGCTGGAGCAGGTCACTCAGGAAAGAAGAGCGCGGATCAGAAACAGAGGGGGGCGCGACACGTGGTCCGACGCGCGAGAGCAGGCCTTCAGAGCGCTTCGCCCCCCCCCCCGCCCCCCCCCCCGGCGAGGTGCGTTATCCTCACGCACACAGGGCCTGTGTCCTCACTCCCGTTTGGAGCATCCCTTGCTCTGTCGGTAGATCTGCTCGGTGAACGGCCTGCGAAGGCAAACAAACACAAGCAGACGAGGGCGGGGATTAGCCGCCATAAACCGCGCGGAGGCCCCGCGTCCGTTTGGCTACACCGGCGGTACCAGCTGGTGCCAGCCTCCGGACACGGGGGGGGGGGGGGGAGTGGGGGTGTCTATTTATCCCCTGTATGACTTTCTGCTCCACTGACTTAATATTTATCACTTATCAAGAGCGAAGTGATCTGCTCAGAGTGTGTGTGTGCCTGTGACCAGGTAATCACAAGCGGAGTGTGTGTGTATCACCAAGAGCCAAGCGATCTTACATTTACGAGTGTGTCTTTATAACTGTGTGTTTGTGTGTGTTAGTGAGTGTGTGTGCATGCGTGCGAGTGTGTGTGTGTAAGTACGTGTGTGTATGTGTGTGTGCATGTGTGTGTGCGTGCGAGTGTGTGTGTGTAAGTACGTGTGTGTATGTGTGTGTGCATGTGTGCGTGCGTGCGAGTGTGTTTGTTGTCTGCAGTGTGGTATCCTTCTTCCACAGGCAGCTGCTCTGTTTCCACCACATATTTATGATTTATAATGAAGCCATTACCCAGCAGAGGAAACCTAACCCCATGACCCCGCACTTTCAGCCAGAAAAAGAAAATGGCTAATGATTAAACATCAGTACTACAGTACAGTCAATACTGAAGGCTAAACATCATCACAGGCCTTCTCCCTGTACATTAAAAAACACACACACACACACATACACTCACGCATACACACACACACACACACACACACACTCAAACAAACACAAACACACATATGCACATCCATGCATACATACAAACATACACACACACACACACACTTACACACACGCACACACACACACACTTACACACACACATGCATACACACACATACGCACGCACGCACCCACGCACACACACATACGCACGCACCCACGCACACGCACATACACATACACAAGCACATACACGCACGCACACACACGCATGGACAAACACACACGCAAAGGGGAACCGATGGAGGCGGTGCCAGTGATGAGACAAGTTCGCGACTATCACCAGAAACCCCAAATTAGGAAAAGAAAAGCACATTTAAAATGAAGGACTGATTCATTATTTGGGATCAGAAAAAAAATGTTTAAACATAATTTTCTTTCTTTTTTGTGATGATGCAAAGGGACTTGTTTCCCCAGTGGGTAGTCTTCATATTTAACTGAAGGCAACCTACACCAAGTTATGCTGTATAACGTAACCATGGAAACTGATAAAGAATAAATGAGAACAAATCCAGTCATTCAATGAAATCAATGAATGTGTATTTGTGTGTGCGCGCGTATATGAATGTAAGTGTGTGTGTGTGTTTGCGTGTATGAATGTGTGTGTGTGTGTGTGTGTGTGTATATGTATGCACGTGTGTGTGCGTGTGAATGTGTGTGTGTATATGTGTGTGTGTGTGTGTGTGTGCATGTGTGTATGTATGCGTGCGTGCGTGTTTGTGTGTATGTGTATGTATGCATGTGTGTGTACACGTGTGGGTGTGTGTGCGTGCGTATGAGTGTGTGTGTATATGTATGTATGTATATGTGTGTGTGAGTGTGAATATGTATGCGTGCGCGTGTACGTGTGTATGTATGCATGCATGTTTGTATGTATGTGTGTGTGTGTGCATATGAGTGCGTGTATGTATGCGTGTGTGTGTGCGCATGTGTGCGTGCGTATGAGTGTGTATGTGTATGTATGCGTGTGTGTGTGTGTGTGTGTTTGTGCAACAGGGCACAGACAGACTCCTTCTTTCAAAGGAAATCTTGGCTCTTAAAACGTGCTGCTTTTTATTATGGCATAAAGAAGATGCCCTTTCTCCCGAGAGAGAGAAAACCATGGCCTATATCACACACCCACCGTGACCAAATGGGGCATCCGACCAATCCAGGGCAGTTTGTAGGTGCTCAGGCCGGGTTCTTTCATATCTGTGGTTTTGTGGGGTTTGTAGTTTTTTTTTGTGGTTTGTAGTTTCAGGGGGTCGATTCGGATGTTTGGCGGAGGTGATGACAGTGCAACGCTGTGTGTGAACCAGCAGTGGGACTGATAATAATGTTCTCATGCGTCCACGCAGTGCGACAAGGTTGATGGGGGAAAAAAAGACCAGGAACTGCATTTGAGGGCTTCAGTCACACTTGAGAAATGTGTTTGTGTGTGTGTGTGTGTGTGTGCATATCCACGCACGTACGAGCATATGTACGCTTGCATGCATGCATGTGTGTGGAAAGCAATATTGGAAATTAGCCTGTGATTGGGGTTTGAGGTTACGCCATGCATCACTGGACAAACTCACCTGTAGGTTTATCTTTTTGTATCTGAGAGAACGTTTTGTTCCTTCTGACTTTAATTCCAGATAATAACAATTTTTTTTTTTTTTTACATGTCCCCTGAAAGCAATTTCTCACAGTACCCACTGAGAAATCAATGACAGAAGAAGGTGAGGGAGGACCTACCCTTCATATTTGATGGCAACCTGGTATGAGACACCGACAACTGCACTGAGAACAATCCCCACTGGACTGGCATTCCTGAAAAAGGGGAGAGAGATGGGAAGACAGGAAAAAGAAGGGAGAGAGATGGGCAGACAGGAGAAAGAGGGGAGAGAGATGGGCAGACAGGAAAAAGAGGGGAGAGTTCATGTAAGTGGACTGTAACAGTGCCACTGAGTTTACTGGTTCAGCAGAGACTCTCTTTCCTGGGTGACTCAAACACACACCTGCCTGCGCTTTTATTCTGAAAGATCTCACACACGCCTGCCTGCGCTTTTATTCTGAAAGATCTCACACACGCCTGCCAGCACTTTTATTCTGAGAGATCGCAGACACGTGCCTGCCAACGCTTTTATTCTGACAGATCTCAGACACACTGGTTGGGGGGAGGGGGGACTTGTTTGGGTTGCAAAACAGTTGTATGCTAGCTGAGTGATTCAGGACTCTGAGCTGAGTGAGCGATTCAGGACTCTGAGCTTGGTGAGTGATTCAGGACTCTGAGCTGAGCGAGTAAGTCAGGACTCTGAGCTGAGCGAGTGATTCAGGACTCTGAGCTGAGCGAGTAAGTCAGGACTCTGAGCTGAGCGAGTGATTCAGGACTCTGAGCTGAGCGAGTAAGTCAGGACTCTGAGCTGAGCGAGTGATTCAGGACTCTGAGCTGAGCGAGTGATTCAGGACTTTGAGCTTGGTGAGTGATTCAGCACTCTGGTCAGCAGGCCATCAAGTTACTGGCTAAAGCATCACCTGGAGAGGGAAGGATTCAGTAAGAATTTCAGGGTTCAGAGGTCAGGACTGGTACATATATATATAATTACAGCATACGCCATGTTGTCATTTCATTGTCCATGGTGCCAATATTCAAAACACAGTGCAGCCAAATTTCATAATTTCAACACCCGCTAACACAAACATCCTCGATATCAAAGTAACTGCGAGCAGCAGGCCGCTGTGAAAATGTGACTCTTTTTTTTAAAGCTTCGTCAAACCTCCTCGGCTAAATGTGCCACCGTGGCATTTCGGCAACGGTGGGCGGAGGAGAAAATAGCCCTAACGTCAAACAAACGAAGGGCTCGGCTAATCAGATTCCGCAGGAACGCTGGCTAAGTTCAGGCACAGCACACCGGTTGCCTGGTAACCAAGTAACTAACAGACTTACTGTCTGGCAAGCGCTCTATTCGCGTCTTCCCGCCGCACTCGTCTGGATTCGTTCTGCGAAAGCGATACGGGAGCGAGGAACCTCTCTCGCTTCGTTTCGTGCGTCCCCTCTTCGCCGTCGTTTCTTAAACGCGCCGTACTGGCTTTGCCGACGTTCGCGGATAAAACGTGCGGCTATTGAAAGTTCCACGTCCTTTTTTTAAAACGACGCTCGATCTCAAGTACACATTCTGATCTATCCAAACAGAGGGGAAAAAAACTTAAAAAAAACAAAAAAACAACACCGCTCAATTACGATTAGCGTTCGTAAAAAGTTCGTAAAATTCTCAAAAAACTGCTCCGATTCCAGTGCTCCGTGGGTTCGAGTGTCACAGAGCGCACAGACGTCCGTTAATTTGTACGCGACGACGACCTCTTCGGCCATTTTGCACTCTCACCATCAGACGCTCGGACAGGCGTCTCTTCTGCCGGAGTGTCTGGGGCAAGCTCCCACTGCTCCCAGGGGGCAGCGCTCCACATTTCGGCAAACGGCAAAGTTGGGCGTAGAGACGCTTCTCGTGCCACATGTAGAGATCCCGCCCTTTCCTCCCCCCCCTGCTCAGCCCAGCTCCTAACCCTAACCCAGCTCTTAGTCCAGGCCCTGATCACCTCCTGTCTGGACTCCTGCACCTCCCTCCTCACCTCCCTCCTACTCAGCCCAGCTCTTAGTCCAGGCCCTGATCACCTCCTGTCTGGACTCCTGCACCTCCCTCCTCACCTCCCCCCTACTCAGCCCAGCTCTTAGTCCAGGCCCTGATCACCTCCTGTCTGGACTCCTGCACCTCCCTCCTCACCTCCCCCCTACTCAGCCCAGCTCTTAGTCCAGGTCCTGATCACCTCCTGTCTGGACTCCTGCACCTCCCTCCTCACCTCCCTCCTACTCAGCCCAGCTCTTAGTCCAGGCCCTGATCACCTCCTGTCTGGACTCCTGCACCTCCCTCCTCACCTCCCTCCTACTCAGCCCAGCTCTTAGTCCAGGCACTGATCACCTCCTGTCTGGACTCCTGCACCTCCCTCCTCACCTCCCCCCTACTTAGCCCAGCTCTTAGTCCAGGCACTGATCACATCCCATCTGGACTCCTGCACCTCCCTCCTCGCTGGCCTCCCTGCCTCCACCATCAGGCCTCTGCAGCTCCTCCGGAACGCTGCTGCTCCTCGGATCTAAACTCTCCCTAGACTCAGCCACGTCTCCCCTTCTCCTCTCCCCCCCATATGAGCTCACATCAGACTCAAACCCCTGGCGGTGGCCTACGGGACAGCTTTTTCGGCTCATTTTGCACTCATTGGGCCTCCGTTCACGAAACGTGCGTACGATCGCATTTGCTCGTAAACGGTGCGTAAGAACGTTTCCAAGAACGTTTCGGCATTCGTCTTCTCTTTTCCTCATTGCTGTTATGCTAATCACATGAACAGGATTGTAAAATTTGCAAATATTTACAATTCATCACCCCACACACCTGGAATATGCACAAAAACAACGATCTGCACGTGTCATGGATCTCATTTTTTATTTTTTCTTAGGAAAATGTTTAAGAACAAAAGTAAGAATACCTTAAGAAAAGATTTGTGAATGAGGCTCGATGATTATTGGTGGGCCTTCTGTGCCCTCTTGATGATGTCACACTTTCGTAGTCCCGAGAGTAACACTGACGTTGTCCGCGTCCGTCACACGCTGCCTGTAAGAAGCATCTCCTACGCGTGCGTGACGCGATGCAAATCGATCCGTGAAGATAAAATAATTCGCGGTGTGTCTCCTCGTAATGCTAGCAGATGCCCTTCCGGGGTCTTTACAGTCTCTGCAGAGATCGGCGTGATAAAAACACACACGTTTAAATAGAACACACCCAGTGAGCGGCAGTTCTGTGGCTCGAAAGCACAGCCTGTTAATGAGAGCAGTCAGAGAAGAGTGGGTAGGCCTGTTTGAGTCAACCGAAAGGCCACAAATGCTCAAACACCAGCTTTTTATAAACATCAGTGGAGTGAAAAGGGCATCGGCTGTGAACGCACGACACGCCGAAGCCCTGAAGCGGATTGGCTACGGCAGCCGCAGGCCACGCCCCCGTTCCGCGTCTGGTCAGCCAGGAACAGGAAGACGAGGCTACAGTGGACACGTGACCACCAGAGCTGGACGAATGAAGATTGGGGAAGAACATCACACGGCCTGCTCCACGGACCCATCCTGCCTTGTGTCAACAGTGCAGGCTGGTGGTGCTGGTGGTGCAACGGTTTGGGGAACGTTTTCCTGGCACACATTAGGCCCCTTTGTGCACCAAATTGTGCATCGTTCGAATGCCACTGCATAACTAAGGGTATACCCATGCACTGCTGCTGAACACGTGCATCCCGTTACGACGTCTTCCCTTTTCTTAAAATGGATGCCTCCAGCAGGGTGGCGCACCCTGTCACAAAGCACGCATCAGCTCAAGCTGGTTCCACAAACACGACAGCGATGTCAGTTTACTCCAATGGCCTGCGCAGTCGCACAGATCTCAGTCCAATACGGCACCCTTGGGTTGAGGTGGAACGGGAGGTCCGCAGCATGAATGTGAGGCTGAGAAATCTGAAATTTCCAGCACCTTACTGAATCCATGTGCTGAAGATTTCAGCCTGTTCTGGAGGCAAAAGTGAGTACTACCCAGTCGCTAGATGGATCTCTAATATCTAATAAAGTGGCCACTGAGTGTATAGGGACATATACATAAATAGTTCATTGTTCTGCCACTAGCATGGTGACACATTTTATACATAAAATCACTTATATACTGTATATACAAATATTACACATTTTATATGTCTAAAAATATATATAGCAAGTCAACCGAGAACTCAATTCCCCTTTGCAGTGACTCATATCCAGTCGCTGTTGTGCAACACACAAAATACAAAAAAAAAAAAAAAAAAAGAAATAATGAATTCAGTAAAATAATAATGAGTGAACGAATACATGAACAAAAAAAACTGAGCGAAAATTTTGCGAGTGTGTGCAAGGCTCCCAACCAGGGGGAAAGGTAGGGGGGAGGGGGAGGGGCATTTCCTTGGCAACGGTGTAAAGCCAGCGGTTGGATCACGGCTGCTATGGAGACAAGACACAGAACATAAAGTTGCTCCTCTCCTTATCTGGGTTAAAAAAAGGCAGCTGATTCCCTCAGCTGCTGCTTTGCCATTGTGTTCAGGATTTTTCCAGAAACTTGCGGTTTAAACCGGATTCATTTCTGTTAACTTTTTTATTTTTATTTTTTAGTGACATCAGAAATCATTCATTTTGCCTCTATCCAGGCAGGATGTGACATAGAGTTCATTTTATTTTTACTGAAGATGTCATTATTTATTTATTTGTTTTTACTCCTCCTATAGTTATTCAGTTGATGGTGCTGCTTCTGCCATTTTAAAAGGAGCACTGTAAAATTAAGAAGTCATTAAGCATCACCAGCCTTAAGTTCACACCCCATTTCACATCCATAATGGAGGATTGGAAATTTGAAAAATGGAGACAGGATGGGAAAAAAAATTGGAAAAAATCAAAGTGCTTTTAAGTTTCCCGACATTCAAAACAGCTTCAATGTTCTGTGATGTTCTAGAATTCTTTTTCTTCATAATTAAAAATAATAATCTACCTGGATGTACCTTAGCTCAGAAATCTGAGGGCCCTAATGAGGCCAGTGAAAGGAAAATGTGCTCTGGGTAACCGTGATGGAATTTGAAGGAGGCGGAGCTTCCGAATGGCAGTTCACTGAGACTGCATTCCCCAGAATGCATCTGATCTACACCGACGCTGAGTTCAAGACATCGCTGAGCTAGTAAAAAACCAGATTCGACTTGTGAAAAAACCCACTGAACGGTCGCCAAACTGAATCATAGGTCGGAAATTCAGGCATCGTTCCTGAGCACTGATTCATCCGACCTCAGCACTGTGACATCACAGGGAGAAAAATGGCGGCATTCGTAGTTCGTGGCAAGAAAGGAAAGGAAAACAGAATGTTTGAAGGTATTTACATCGATATTGGAAATCTTTGTAAGAACGACTGGCCTTTTATACATGCTGTAGTCCCAATACTTTTAAATTTAACTGCATATATGACACACACACACAAGTGCACGCACACCCACACACACACACACACACACGTACCCATGCACACACACACACACACACACTCACATGAGTGCAAGCCCCAGGTAGTTTGCAGTGCTGCCCCAGTACATGGGGTTGTCCATCAGGCTGAAGGGGAAGCCAGTCACCTTCTGATCCATCAGGATCCCAAAGT